>JAMBLF010000543.1:0-247356 GCA_030578115.1 Leucoptera coffeella | reverse complement strand
GAGCCTACAAAAAACGGGGTTTGTACGGAAAGTGATTCAATTATCTTCGCTATAATCTTAATTCTACGAAACATATGATTACTGAGTTTCTGATTTAACGGGATTCATTTTGTGTCCTACTATCTTAATAAAAAGATGAATACAAATTTGTATGTTACTTGCCCAAGAATTATCGTATTCCAAAAACTGTAACTGTTTGTATATAATAAAGCTTAAAATTATTCTCAGAATAAATATAGTAATAATAAGTTGTGACACAGACAAAAAATAAGCTAATTAAAAATCAATGCAAAAAGATATAAATAAACACGTCAGTAGCTTATAAATTAACGAGCTCAGAGTCTAGGAAGCCGAGCTTATTATATGATAACGTTCCCATTCACAGAAGCCAGCCAGTACTATCGCATTTCGCATAGTTATTGATACATTTGTATGCAATGCGTCGGCACGCACATAATACACGATAACTTCACACGTTTGACATTCAATGAGGATATAACCTTTTATCTGTGTTTGTGAAGGAGCTGTAATGTAGACGTTTTATAATTCTATGCACGGATAAACCATTTGTTTCGTGATACGGGAAGTGTGTCGCTCGTTTGCATAAGGTTTTGGATATCATTGATACGTACGTACTAATAACGGTCATAATACTTCAAGTATAGTACAACTTAATAACTTAATAATAAAATAGAAAAAATAAAAAAAAAAAATTAATATTTAAATTTTTATATTAATATTTTTTTTTTATTTTTTTAAAAAAATTAATATTTAAATAGATACCAAGATAGGTATACTTACTTTTATAATCTATAATTTTCCTTTTAAAATGTGAAAAGAGAAAAATTAAAAAAATGGGGCAAAATTGGTATCTGTGATCTTATATACGCACCTATCTGTATGGAAAAGGACTTGACTAGTATGCATTAATAGAAAAATAAAAAACCCTAAGAATCCATTCAAATTCTTTGGATTGATTCCCAAGACAATGACTTCTATACTATTTATTCCTAGAACCATTGTATGTTACTGACAAGGGTCTGATGATTGTTATTAGAATAAGCAATTACATCCGATACTGATATCTTAGAGTTATCGACGCGTAGCTAATAGGCCGAGGTTGATGTTATGTTACAGTTTACGATGTGTTACATAATAACATGTTTAATAGGACATAAATATAAGGTAACAACTGCATATAACTACTCGCACAGTAGCATTAAATAAACGTTTAGTTTTGGCCCTTGCTTTTCATATGATAGATAACTAACTCTCAATTTTAATTACTGTAATTTTATTTTATAATTTAGTTTCCATTACTTCGATGTCCGGTTTATATATAAACATTACTATATCATTAAATATTTAGAACTAAGTATGTCTAAACTTAAAAAGATAACACGTACTCATTCTTTATAGCTTACAATATGCCAAAACAAGTATGAATGAATGCTTACTCAAAGGTTTTACTGTATTTTAAACTCTACGTTATTATGAAAATAAACAATAAATTTCATAGATAAACGTTATCTACTTTCATCGGAACGTAAGCTTATAATGCAGCTTAAATTTCCTTTTGTTCTATTCACCCTACTTGAACTAAAACAATGTAGGAGTTTCGCTAATATCTTATGGGCTAGGTACCCTAGATTTAGGTACAATACCTAAAACGATAACTTATCAAATAACTTACTATAGCACTATATTTCGCAGGTGCTTTCGTTAATTAAAGCGGCGTTAATTTATTGGTACAAATACTACGACAACAAATGAAGTTCATTACGGTATAAGTAATGATATATGCAATATATTAATGTAATTCAGAGGCATTCGAATATCAACAAAAAAACAAAATTAAAGAAATAATAGGCAACATTTCTCATCAGGGGACCAGAATGTCATCTTTTTTTAATTTTAATATAAAGAAATATACAATTATAAAATACACGAACGTTTATAATAACACATTTAACAAACAAACTCTCCGTAATCTCCAATCTCAACGCAGAAAATGAGACAAAGTTATGAAAATTATATCGCAGGCCCCTGAACTTAACTACCATCTAGACATAATCGCGTTACCAAGATACTGTTAGATGCAACCCAGCGTGTACCCATGGCGACAATGGCGGAGTCAATAACCCCTACCGATAGAAAAGTCGTCGCATAATTAGACAACTAAGTGTCTGTCTGCTATCACATTCTATTAATATCAACAACGTCTTCAACAACTATTACGTAAGCTTGTATGACAGAGTACTTTTTATATTAAACTTAAATGTATCATATTACCTGAGTTATGAGTACGGATGAATACCCGAACTAGTATTTCTTAAAGTATTTAATCGTGAAAAATACTGATTTTTTTATGAATTTGTTTGATAAGCATAAGAATGTTATTCAAAAAAGACTTAATAAATTAAGAACGATAATATTAAACGCAATATTTTAGGTCATCTGAAAATAGAAATATAATCATAATTTTTGAAAATCTCCTCTTGAAAACGTATTTCTTTGGTTAATAAAACTTAATATTACTTAAAGTTTTTATAACTGCTAGCGTTTTAAATTATCTCTGCCCAGGGTTATTATTTTACCTTCATAATATCAGGAATTTCTTACTCTTAGCGCTTACAATAATAAAACGAAATACCAATCTCTATAATAAACGTTATTATAGAAACATTTTTTTTACTGTGCAAATATATTTAGCAATGAATCAATGTGAATTCCGCCTTGAATGATATTCATTATAATTAACAATGGACACCATTTTGGAATGGTGAAGGGATTGTCGTTTTCAACAATTGAATAACGTTTTAGGAGAAAGTGTCTAAGTCAATTTGTGACTCATGTTGTATAGGTACATCTGTTTCAATTGAACTGTGGGAAAAAGAATATAAAACAAACTTCATTACGACTGTATTTTTGATAAATGCTTCCCAGAGCAACTTGCAAACTGTATGGTAGATGAGATTTAAAACTTGCAAAATATCATATTTACATCACGCCTGATTCCTTGTAGAAGGGTAGGTAGAGATATTCATACACACTGGGCGGTTATAAGTACTTCAAAACATCATAACATGTGAACCACCGAACGAATTCAGAAACAATGGTTATGAGGTTTAAAACCTTTATGTTTTATTGTTATAATTACTAGAATTACATAATAACTGATAATTATAATTAAAATCATACTTTATAGTAATTGAAAATAACTCCATTAATATTTCCCATTATACCATTGCTCCCTCATAATTACAACATATCTATTACACGGCACTAGAAACCTATAATTAATGGTCTATCACTTTCTTTTACTCAGGCACTATTGTTGCGACTAATCAATTTGAATCATCAAAACATAATGGCTGGTTCATTTGTTGCTAAACAGATCAAGACTGTGCTTAAGGCTTTAATGGGATCATGCATGATTCTTTTCACATTGTCGAAGCAAATTTCAATAAGCGCACTTTGTAAGTTATAAAAAGTGACGTTACTCTGAATGGTATGTACGACTTAAGGTTCATTGATTCGCATGCGAAATCTATTGCTCAAGTCGCAACGTGCGAACAAGTAATGACAATAGTAGAAGTATGCTTTTCAGGTGATCGCAGTTATGTTCACTTTGTTACGAAGTAGTGAAGATTCTTAGACATCTTTATGAACCCTGAAACATACTCTACCTTACGCTTTTGCATTTCTATCATTACCCATTTCTAGTATATCGCACATTTGTGTGTCATATGTCCTAATGGGAAGCGTCCTTACATAACAACTGTATTCGTAGTTTTTTCTACATACATTTTTTAAAGTGGAGTCATATATTGCATTAACGTAGGTACTGCTTTTAGAGCATGTATCAGGCAAAACTTCAAGACAACAGTTGATACGAACTTTCGCGTGAGAACTCCCAATGCTTGAAAGTCGCAGAAACAGAATGCTTAGTGGTCGTAAACAGGAATAATTAGAGACCGCATCAACAATTTTCATCTTGCGCCCGCCGCCGAGAAAAGTGTGTCTTATTAGCATTACTCGTAAAATGCGAAGGAATAGATGGGACTAATTCCCTTGATGACGTCTATTCCACGTTTCCTATATTGCAGTTTAAACAATTTCGATTTGTCCGCAGTCAGTCATGGTTTGTTTACTAGTTGCCATGGTTATTAGTTGTTAATGATGATCAGTTTAACATGTAACTTTTTTATTTAGTTTCAAGTTTTTTTCTTTATACCATTTAATAGGGTAAGGTTTTGACTATAATCCATTTTCTAATTATTATAACTATAGGTGCGTTCTATAGGGAATTCGGAGGACTATACTTAAAGGACTTTTATGTAGAAGAATAAAAAAACTCATGAGGTCACAGAAAATAAAACTAACGAAAAACATCATTACATTAACCGAAAAACCTTTCAACTAGAGGCGAATCTACAACAATGAAAGCTTGATAGAACCTTTCTTTATCCATTCGCATATCTACTTGTAATGGAAACAAGTGGATTTTCCACTCCGTGCCCACACTCGCTCGCTCTCGAGATCAAAACACCGTGACACTCTATTTTGTGTATCAATGTAGCACATTATCCACTTGCGTAGATTAGATTCCGTTAAGCAATATTCGACTTAACAACTTTACAGCTTTGGTTATACATCTTCGCAGTTTACTATGAGTACAGGAAATGGAAATTGAGGTTCTTTTTTGTAACGGCTTTAAGGTTTGCATTTGAATTACTAATATAGCTACACTGATAATTATTAGTTGATATTAGGAGTATATTTGTGAAGAAAAATGTTTAGATACTTAAGTACGTAAGATAACATAAACAATCACAGTCATTAAACCCTTGGGTAGTATTAATATTAAGTCACATAAAGTATAATACTCTCTTTATTGATTAAAAGAATAAATTGAAATATTGTTTTAAAACGTACGCCGATTTAAAATGTCCCGTTTTAAAACGTACGCCTAATCACAACGATTTAAGATGTATGTTATCAAAAAATAAACTTAGAAATTCCGGCATTAATATTTCTCTTATAAGGCATTCTTTATATTGAATCACACTACTGAAGTACCACATACAATAATGCTCAACAAACGGGGAATAACTGGTTACGCTCAGAGGTGTTTTAGCAGTAATTTATCATTATTCATATCGTTTCGAAGGCCGCCTCACTCCAGATACCATCAGCAGTAGTGCACTTTCGTTTTCTATTACATTAGAGCAACTCATTCATTAAAGGAACCTGCGTTTAGCAATTAATTGCTTAATTCGTTGCGAAACTTTGGAGTACGAGAAGTTGATAGATGGACTAATTAAATTTCTTTGTTGTTGATTATACGGTCGTACTTGTAGTGTACTGAGGCTCTCGTACTAATAGATGTCTGCAGTATTCGGTGAAACTAAGGTCTTTCACTTGCGAATGAAAAGAAATATTTAGCAGTGATAAGAAAACGCAGCGCAACGCGGAGGCCTACGTCCAGCAGTGGACTGTCATAGGCTGATTGATTGATTGATTGAAGAAAACGCAATTCTTATGAATGAAAGACCATTTTTATGATATAATTGCTAAGAAATCTTAATAAATACTACCTATGGTATAGAGTACTGACATGAAAGTAAACTAAATAAAGAGAAAAACAATAAAGGAAGCAGAATTAAAAATGTTTATGTTATGAAGTAAAAATAACGTACACACTTTATAATTGTTTAAGTCACCCAGTCTAAAACAACAAAGAAAAAAACCGTCAAAACAAATTCTTTCATAACACCATGCAGTGTATGCACACTAGACTGCAACGAATAAGGTAATTGCACCAAAACAATGCCCCCGTGTCAAATGTTACGGACGAGTGAAAATTATGGCTCTAACAATCATTCTAGCCTCAACCAGCATGGCGAGAACGCTACTTTCGCTATTTTACGACTTCTTATTCTAACCCAATTCTTTCTTTAATCGTGTGCCTGTGGCTGTCTAACAAGAGAGATTGATCAGATGTCTCGTATGTTATGTCACGTCAGTAATGAGATTCTTTGAACCGGCAAAAAGGCTTCGTTGAGGTGTCAAAGCCTTGTTAGGCTGAAAGTGGTTAACAAACTGCAGACTATTCTTTGTAACACAATGAACTATGGAATTTTGTGGCATTATTTGCGATAGGTGACGCATGTGCCTATTTTTTATTATTTCTGTAATATTTGAACTATCAACTTTATGACTGTACTACCTACATACAAGTAATAAAAATTCATCTCTTTTTGAGACTAGTTGCAATCCTATGGTTGCCATTGTGACCGGAGAGAATTTACGAAAGCCATTAATAATTTAATGCTTAGCCATGTGTCATATAAAATGTATTACAAATTAATACTTTCCAGTTGAGAGTCGAGTACATAAATTATGGGGCCCTAGAACCTGCCGAGCTGAGTAAGAAAGATGTTTCTCGCTATTAAAAGCTGCAAGGTTATTAAAACCTTAATTGCTTTTGAATAATCGCAGAAACCTGTCCCCAGTTATTCTAGGTTATGTGAGTTCAAATAAATCTTGTGAAGACAACTTTATGCTAAAAGGGTGTTCCTTTATGCATTCTCTAAGAGTATAATATGACAAGCAATTTTTATCTCCGATATTTTAGCCATATTGATTTTGTATTTTTTTATTACAAAAATCATAAAAAATATATCTATCCTTGTCTATTTTATAATCATGACAAAACATAGAGCTTTAGTTTAACTTATTCATTTACGCCACATTATTTCTGAGCAGAAAGAATATATGTAAATTAAGTTATTAATTATATTTAGTAACTTAAATATTAAAGGCTACGTAGTAGTACTAAACATATTTTGGTCATAAAGTTATTAGCTACGTTTAGTATTTTCCCCGATTACTAAGTAAGAAGAAAGCTACCTAACGCAAGCTATAAACCTTGTTTAGTATTTACTACCAAACAAATATATTTTAAACTTTTCACGGCTCGTAAAATAGTAGGAAACTTCATGAAAGCGTGCGAAAGTTGAACCGTTGCATTATTATCCGATACGACACACATTCATATGATTTCCTTCCATCAATTGTCATGCAGTGTTTTGAATTGTAACGGTATACAGACTCCATGGTGCTCAATTTCCTCAAGATAGTGTACAATATCCTTTATAATTATGCAGTATGAGCTATAACAGTAACGTAATTTCCGCTCCAGGAACCAAGGGCGTTTATAAAGGTTAGCCAGCCAATGCTAATGTCATAATGACAGGGCAATTCAATGGATTGTTTTCATCTTAGCTATCTTGGAGGCGAAGATGAAAACACGTTTCAATTGAAAATTTTCAATGGGTTCTACGGCATTGAAGGATTATCCGTAGTATATAAATTAAAAAATTTACTGCGTGAGTAAATATTTCAATATTATTCTTTTGTTTACTGGTTGTCTTATACTAACCCTACTAAGTATGTTATCTTGAATGAGTATAAAGCACAAAGGCTTTTCAGCATTGAGTTAGAACAAATGGTTTTCGATCAGGAGCCTATTGATCAGAACCAATCTAGCAACTGCTCTTTTACACCTATTACCAGGATAAGAATAAACGACCTACAGATTGCCTCGGATGAGCAAGGATTTAGGGTTGTGCACGATGTTTTAAAGAAAAAAAAAGTGGTTTTTTTTAAAGATAAAAGTGTTTATAATATTTTTTGTTCAATATTGCTAGAAGGCTTTTTAGTACCGTAAATAGACAACATAAAATAAAAATATTTACGTCCAAAATATTGTTGTTCTAAAAATATATACCAGGTACTTTAATACAACGATCTTGAATTATTTCAAATTTAAAATGAATTGATTTTATTCATAATTTCAAAAGCCTTCAAATATTTGTTACTTACTTTCATTTACCATCAGATATCCATAGTGAATACATGTTCTATTAAAGTATAGATTATACTGTCATATGTATGTTATATGAAATTAGAGATACCACTTGTTTCTTTAAGAACTACATTATGCGGCAACCCTACAATATCTCTACAGAGCCTGGGGCTGTGACAAGATTCTCTTCCTCATTGCCCCTCCATCAGCTCGGAGCTCTCCAAAGGCTACCACAAGCACAAATGCCTAAGAAGGTAGCTAGAGATTAATGTTCTAAAGTCCCCGTTTACAACAACTATGTAGGAAGTTGTTAGACAAAGCGGTTTCAATTTTCTACTAGGCGTTCGCTAGTCTATAAATACTATATTATATGGAATTACTAAGAAAAATTAATTCAATCACAGTATATATATATGTTAAAAGTAAAGTATATATTATACAGACAATCTCATTTCATAAATACATATATGTGAAAATTATGACGCTCGGTATCTAGTGTTTGTAAGAACACTGTGTAGAAAATTTTAATACTTTATTAGAATACTTTCATGTATTTTCCCCGCAAGCATTTAATCTCTAAAATTGAATTGCAGTTATAAAAAATGAATAATATTATTCAGAAAAGTCTATATAAACTGGTATAAATATGAGTCAATATGTAACCGGAATCGATGAAGGGTTCTAAGAAACTCACTTCCCATGGCATTTAATTCAATGCAGCATGTACTTGCGCTATTTACATTTGTTTCTATTATTTCCAACATTCATTTCGCAGCTTAGAATGTCAAGGTCTCAGGCAAACCTACGCAAAGTGTAAGCTAAACACAAAGTATTCAAGCAACGGGAACCACCCATACCAAGTGGAGATAATGTTAGCACTAACATACATACGCCTTATACAGTTCTAAAGCAGAACACTGACCGTTTAAGACAATAGAGTATATTGTCAAAATGACCTTTCCTTATTTAGTTCTCACAATGAAATGTTTTTACCATAAACGTTGCATAATAGAGCCATAAATTAAAGACCAAACATGGGCGTTGAACATAGTTTTAGCCATGTGTTTTTACTTTCACTGTAAAATATTCAAACTGCGTTGGTTGGGATGATAGCGTGGTACTTTTGTGATTACGTATATAGGTTATACCCATAATTTTCTTTTGCAATCCAATAGAACCTAAATTTTATTTGTACGTACATAAGATAAAATATAAAAAAATAAAGTTAAAGTTTTGATTATTATTTATCAGTAGCTTACTTTATTCTCGCGATCTGTTATTAGTGCAGACTAGTTACTAAAACTTCATTATATTACCATGCGAACTATTTTTGAGATCATCGTTTAAAGTTTATCCCTAGATGTTGTTAAATCTTTCGTAACTCATCTCTAGTGAAGCAGAAAAGACAAAACGAAACGAATGAAAAACAACAAGACAAAATCTCGAGTAAACCACAGTAAATAACGAAACATTCAACTGAATAATTATTGATATTATTCCAATGATTACAGGATACGAGGGTGATCAATTTAATATACTCAAATTGATTTTTATAAAACCTCAATCGTTCAATGTAAAGATATAATCTGCAGTCATCTTTATATGAAAACGTGTCGGCATTTTTTTGTAATTCACTCTTTATTTTTAAACTGCTGCGTACAATTGCTATTTTACATCTACCACTACAAGGTTTGCTTTATTTTTGTTCTTAAATGTCATTACCACCCATATCGATTGGCACGGCTTGAGGTTGAGCAGAAAAATATAACTGGAGCCATTTTGTTCGCTTATCTGTTGCCGTACTCGTTTTTGTATTGAGGAACCGGAATAAACGAAACGATACACTTTACTTTGTTCAGTTCATATCAGTACACAGTAACCTGGTGTGTCTATCAAGTATAGCACACAGCTTGTCATTGGTTTCTTTTATTATTTAGTTATAAACATACGTAACACGATTGCAGAAAGAATACCTAACAAAACAAGAAAATATCAATATAAAACGTTAATAATTATTATAATCAGACAACCTTGCACAGACACTTAGGAATAAAACAAGATAAAATGTTTTTCAATTTGAGTATAGTTGCGGAATCAACCAGATATTTAGCATGTTCAAAAAGCATACACGCCTCAAATCGCGTCGATATAATCAGTGATAACCACCCAAATTGCTTTGAGACTCTAATCAGATTATCGCTGCGTTTTGAAGTCTTGCAATACTTTCTCTTTTATTACTCATTACGAAACTTTTATTGAACAATAATACGTAACTTCAAATCGATTTGGCTTCGTAGAATTCGTCTGTACTGTACTGAATGTATGAAACCGAAATACTATAAATTAAACAACCACATACATGATGGTCTTATTTCGTTCAATATGTTATATTCGATATACCCAAATGTTATGAAAAAACTTCACTATTACATCAAAATAATTCGTCAATATATTACGTAGTAACGTAATTTTTATTCCTAATCACTTCGTATTACACACACGATGATGCATCAGTACTTATTTGGTTTCAATGCCCTCAATGATCTAATCTTTGATTAGTTTACAACATAATTTAGAAAATCTAATGGCTGTACGATTGGCTGGCCTGGCCTGTTTTTCCCTGAGCTCCATGTCGAAAAGCAAAACAAAAACCTTTAAATAGAACCGAGAACTCGCTGCTAAGAAGCTTCGGGGCCCAATCAAGCATGACAGGTTCCATTCCGCAATCGCTTTTCCATTGTTTTAAATCGATGCCTCCAAGAAAACTAACTTGAAATGACCTCATCATAGAGTTTTTACGACCACAACTAATTCTTGGCTAGCTCTGTAGAACTTGTACTTGAAATATTGCCCTATCATGGTTTGTCGCGAACCCATGTCGAAAAGTGTAATTATTTGATGATGACATGTCTTGATTAAAGTGTTTATTCGTTGATTATACTTTAAAATATTCATGCGATTAAAAAAGATTAATTTATCCCTCATACTTAAAAAATATTCTTGATAAAGACATTGTCGTCATAAAATTATAATATAAAGCTTAAAGAAAGTTCAAATTTTACAGAGTGACAAGTTTTCAATCTGTCTTGATTGTACTTATTATATTAATGGATGATTTCAAGTACTTTACAGTTATGTTACAACGGGCATGATACTCCTCGAATATTAAAGCCTTTTGGTGGTATGAAATTTGGCGAAACTCATTATGGAACCAATAAAACGTCTTCGCAAACCATAATCGTAAATGTGAACAGGGTATAAATTGCCTAAGATTATAGGTGTTTCTTGATTAGACAGAGATGATGGCAAAAAGTTTGATTCATATTCAAAGTGAAAAAAAATCACGACGCACGCAGCACTGAATTATGAACATTCAGTATTACGTACGAGTTAATCTGTCGTGAACTTATAATTCCTTTTTATAGACTTTCTTTTACTAGTTAATTCACAATGACACCTATGTAACAGTCCCGTGTAACGTAGTATTTTAATCTAAGCAGGTTATTATTAAATACGATTTAGTATTTAATAATAACCTGCTTAGATTAAAAATGTACATACATATCATAAAATCTGTGTCTTTCTACTTATTTCGTTAAGCGCGGCGTAAAAAGTAAGGTAAAATGTAACTTTTATCTTATATTAGTTCTATATGTCCGTATATTTACTCATCAATATAAAAAATTCAAAAGTTTATTCTATCAATAGACATGAATTTCTGCATACAAAGACTTCAGCTTACATTTTGCCAGTGCAATTCAAGGTAGCCCTGTTGCATCACCATTGCCATATCATTGTCCATCACCCACTTGCTTGCATTGACATCTTTATCCTAACAAATTCAATTTTACTTTCAAACCACCTACGACTTTTGAAACAATAAGGAGCTTAATGGCATAACTTACGAACAAAGTTGATCCATAGCAGTGACAATAGATTTTGTTCAACTATTTTTGTGTGTCATGTTTATAATATTTATATATAAAAAGTTTCTATACAGAAGCGAACTATTTTATTAATCAACAGCATACATATAGAAAAAAAATTATACAAGCATTCAAAATATAACGGCCTCCGATACAAATATTGCTATAAGCCACAAAGAAACAATGAAAAAAATCAATAACAAATAATTCTTTGTTCACGCATCCCATACCTATCGCAGCATCATCTTAAGAATGTACTCGTATTACACAATCTTCATTACTGACCAAACAAACAAACATTTATCTAATTTAGGTTTCGTAAAAGAGCTCTCAAATGATTAATGGCCTCTTTAAGTCCGCGTCGCTCAATCAGAGAGAACGTATACAATTATTTCGATCAGACTGAGCTAATGAATTAAAAAACCCACATTCATTTGTTGCAATCGTGAAGACGGATGGGTTTAATACATTAGGCGTTGGTACAAAGGGAGAAATGCAGTTGTCGGGGCTTGGCAGCGATATAAGACTAGGCCTGGGGCTGCCGATACATCACCGAGATACTATCTAGTGCGCTGTCGCCCGTAACTACTGGACGATTACCGATAGCGACGCGAATACCTGCTCTATTTTGCTACGACGCGAATTAATAAACTATGCCTCGGTCGGCTTCGGCAATCACTGGCCAACAAATTAAAAAAAGAATTACGAAATTTAAAGCTCGTTTTAAAAATGAAGTTCCAGTGTTGAAGCAATTAATATGTTTGCATATATTTTAATTATGTAAGTCAAAATACACATATTTGATGAAAAAAATATATATTATTTGTTCCAATCAAATTTATAGTCTTCAATATTGTGTTGTTTCTCGAAATCGCTTTCATGTGCAAACCAATATAACATGTATGTTCAAAACGTAACTTGCTGCCTATAAATACATAAGAGAATGTAGAATACAAACAAAAGCATCACAAATAATGTGAACTATCTCGATTTGGTTTGTTTCGTGTGATTACGTGTTTAGCGTAATTTTGTTTATTTCCTTTTACCACTGCAGCCATTCAGTCTAAGCCGGACTAATTCACCGACGTAAAAAAATAGTCGATTGCACTCGATTCGAATCGATTGAGGCTGTTTGTGTTTTTTTTTTGTTATCTCTAACAAGCACAGGCGTTGGGAATTGCGTAGCGGCAGAGTTTGTACTCGGTGCATAGAGGTTCACGCAAAAAGTTTCGTATTGTAGACATTTCCTTTTTTAATGCCCTACGGGAATGCATCGTGTTCTCACGTCAACCTTCAGTTCATATTCTTTTTAAGGACGTAGAAAAAGTCGTTCGTTCATTTTAGATACGATATTTTTTGTGTGATCTTAAGGAAAATGTACGGAAAAATTAAATGAGTTTAGTTTCTCAGAGAGGTAAAAAATGAAGGACTAATTTGAAGGCACGTTCGCCTATTATTATTTGGAATGGACGAACTATCTTGGCGATAATTCTTACAAAGAAGACTCATATTAACAAAATACGATGACTTTATTCGGTCCGTCACCGAGATAAATTACATTAAATTATGCTTTAATTTGATAATAATAAAATTATTATTTCACAAAATATATCTTATTTGAAATTTGTATGCGACTGCTAATGCACATAAACTAATTTTCAATAAAACTTGTAACATGTTAAGAAACCATATGAAACGCATAAAACTTTATGACAATAAAACAAGTCATATTATTTTTTAGTGAAATGTTACTCTTAATAGAGATTTACATAACGCCAGATTCTTTAGGCGAGCGTTGACCGACGACCATTCCAAGGCCATCCAATCAAACGCAGACGCAATTAAGTGAACTATTCAACACTTTTTAAATCTTTTGATGAGCAGCCATCTTTTTCTCGTTTAGACGCTCTTGCATAGTGTAATAAAATTACTTTTAGTGGTGCCAACGAGAACGCATTTCTGTGAATACCTCCAAAGTAGATTATTTAATCTTCTACTGCATTTTTTATAAATTGATTTCAAAAGATAAGCCTTGACAAGGTTTAGGCGTCTTTCACGTAGGTATAACTTCATAGGACTTATGATTTATTGAAGTAATGCACTACTGAAGATTCCGATCAAACAAAAGACATCAACGCAAGGGAATTAAAGCGAAGTCACACAAAAAAGTTAAATATTACTCGTATCATAACTCAACTCAACTCTAAACCTTACCATCCATTAGGATTTCACAGAAAACGAACTAATAGTACGAGGCAGTAGAGTCTACGACCTCTTTCGCCACGGCTGGCAGGTGACAAATCGACAGAATCTCTTCTTGGATTACGATTACATAATGAAAGGTAACACGGATTCGCCACGGCATAAATTACCTATTCGTATTCACAAATGTTGTTTTAGTATCCGTGCTAGATCTGGTACAAAGGTTTTTCACTTCCTAGGTTTAAGCTGTTATAGCAATGAAGGCGAAAGTACCTGGTGAAATTTTCAGTTTTATGTTCTCTGATTTACTAAGACGTATATGCTAATAGTTAAAATGCTTATAAAATATATGATGATACAATATGTAATGTAATGTAACAGGTACATATGGCCACATAATATGTATTTGCTGATGTATGGCTATACTGCGTACTTCTAAAGGGAGGCCGTAAAGTGTATGTATCATTTCACATTAATCAATTTCTAATGACGATAATGGTTTTTCAACAATTTATTTTATACTAAAATATGTTACAATATGTACAATTTCTGTAAATTCACTTAACTACACATCACAACACATAACTTTTGTTCATGTTTACGTTAAATGCATTCTTTATTCAAATCAAATATTCATGCGTAATATGAATCCGCTATCTCGGGTATGCGAGTGTTGAATTAATTAAAGTGTCAAGTTCAATGTGATGTTCAAACACCTGTTAATGGTCTAACAAGGACTGACTTGACTTGTACTAACAGGTGACAGGATTTTCATGTCAACATCGCGATCCAATAATAACTTTTCGCTCAGTTTATTAATATATTCATACATAACTTAACAATTTAGTAGTAAGATATTTGCGCTTTAATACTCGTATTCTTATGCGTTATATAAAAGTGTATTATAAAAATATATGGGATAAAATACATACACAAGATAATCGCGATATTTACATTTCGGTGGTCTGAAAGGGCCATTGTATTTGCTAACAAGAGAGGCGGAGGAAAGACAAAAAGAAGACTCTCTAATTGTCAAAAAGGCAAGTTTTTCGGCAACATTATATTATACAGGTTTCCCGAACTGGGCCCAAGACTAGCATAATTTGAGCCCCTTAATCGGTTGTTCACGGCTGTTAGTAAGTGGAAGTTAAAGATCAAGCTATGCTGGTTAGGGATTTGCTCCTGTCCGGTTGGACGAGGTCGTTAAGGAATGTGCTTTTGCTCCGTGCCAAGCTTTCGAAATAGAATCGAAGTCGCTTTGCTAACAAATTATATCGTGAACGCGTACCACGGCCTATTATAACTTATTGCCTCTAGATATCGAGTAAGTACGTGTGATTTCTTTGTTGAATGATTTTCTATGGTTGAAGCTATTCTTTCGCATAGCAAAATCCAGTTCACGATACTAGAATGGACAATAATATTGCTAACAAAGATTTAAAGTAGCTGCTTTTTACTGATATACTGCACATAAAAAGGACACTTGATTAAGTTCTAGAACATCGTTATGGAATTAAAGATTTCAATTAAGGGCTGATGAGCTCTTTTATCAAAATTATCTTATTATCAGAATATTAATTTATCTATCGAATAAATTCCTTTGTCCTGAATTAAACTTTAAAGACTTAAATAGACCTTAAAATAACCGTAATTTTAATACGAACAATTAAACAATTACAGCTAATCGAATTATCTGCGCAAAACAATAAACTGTAATACATATCGAGTTGCATATTCAAAGCCTACGAACCTACATGATCGTAAAATCTTATTCAACATTGCTATTAACTCAAATGATATTATAGGTATAATCTGTAGTACTAAAATAACTGTACATGCCAAATGCTTTGTTTCCTTACGTTACGAAATTTAACATTCACCGGAGTTCATCATAAAATGTTACAGTAATTATTATATTTATATAAATTCTTTATCCCTTTATATAAGACATATCATTTTCATTACACACAGTAATTTAAAAAAAGCTAAGTTTAGTAAATCATGCAAAGATATTCTACGTAAAATTATTTTAAATAATTTCCTATAACTAATCATTTACCCTAAACAGCCACAATTTAAATTAATCTAACCGTCATCTTCACTAAAAACATTTATTCCAATTACTGAAAAACGCATGTCAGTGAGCAAATACTTTGAAAATAGGCTTCTAACTTCGACTCTTTCTAGGCATTTCTAGTGCTTTTTACGCTATTCCTAGGAAATAAATGGCTAATTTAGCCGAGATGTTCTCTCAACAGCATCTGGCGACACGCTCGGTGTAATTTCCGCAAATTACGTTTATTTACTGACAGCGAAGGTTTGTATAAAATAAAAACGCTTGTGTGACTTATATGTGAATGTTTTTGTACATCGCTTACTAGATTTGTAAATATGTTTTGTTTGTTATTTAGATAATCTAAGTGTATTATAATATTGACATGTTTAGATTTAGCGAGAATATAATAGTATCTTATATTGGACAATGCAAATTAATTATCGTAAATGAGTTATGTTCGGAATTCAAATTAAAATTAGAACTATAACACTTGTTTTTACTATAGTAGTAAAAGAAGAACTTAAAGTTTGTCATAAATCATTTGAAGATAAGTTGTATGAGCAATGGTCATAAATCCCTTTAACTGAGTAATCTTGTTAAAGTCTACAAGAATGTCATGCATGGTATTTGTATACATACAGTAAACAAGAGATTTCACTTTCCGTCCAAAACTCTTTATTTGCTCACAGTTGTACTCGTACGTATTTATATAACTAAGCTCTATTTTCTCTGTTAGGAATTGTTTGCCAATACTTTTTGAAGTACAAACAACATGCATACATAAGCATAACAATAAACACATTTAAAATAGAGTGGCAAAATAAGGGTACTCACCTTGGAGTCTATAAAAACTTCAGTATTATCACAACAATAATGTCAAAAGAATTCACTTAGTACATGCACAGTTTCACTTCAAAATGACAATAGATGGCGACAAAAGTTTTAATTCACTCATAGATATTTTCATTCCCAAGGCTTTGGAAAGTTGTGTTTATGCCGGCAGTGGGTAAACGTGGCGCACGAGCGTTCCCTTCTCTCGGCAAGCAACAACTAACGAAGCCTCCGCCAAGCCTCCAAGCTCAGCTTACTATCTCCCGTGGACTAATACCGGACACCTGATAACACGTTACGCCGCTCCTGTTTGTTCCTACGCCTACTTTTTTAACAAACTTTGAGAGAGTTGAGAGAGTATCTGAATTATCCTCTGTGACGAAATAATAAGAAAACACTTTAAATTAAAGTACTCAGTTTCGAATAAATGAAAGATCGTAAAAATCTGTTAAAATAATGCAAGAAAGATAAGAAATGGCTATGCCGTAGCTTCATTCCTTTTGAGTTCTAGTTTTGCATATATATAACCAATGTTACAAAGTAAGGCATGAGTATTTTAAAGTAAAGATTATTTATACTCCTTTATTTTGGGACCGATTTTTATGAAAAACAATTTAAAGTTCTCGTACAAAGACGTGTTGATGCAATCTCTAAAAGGTGTTTATTAAAGTGCGTGAAGCAGGCTTTAATTTTTATCGACAGCCTCAAGATCTGGCGGCAAGTTAAATAAAGTGGTTTCTAAATATAAACTAGCTTATCTTAAAGGCTTTGAAAAGAGTCTTTGCATAAGGGGATAAATATACAAACTTTTAAACAAAAACATACGGTATCGTTGTTAAATTGTTAACGGTAGTGGCAGGGTCGTGACAAAACTATAATTAATTGTTAATACTTGCCACGAACTTGCTTGTAGATCGGGTTATTACAAACACACTTAAGATATTTCTAATATAAATATGTATATTTATATTGAGAATTGGGAGTGTAAATAATCTCAATCCTCTATTGACGTTATAAAATAATAATCTCTCTAATAAACTCTTGTTCCTTACAAGTACCTTGGTCGCCTTATTTTTAAAGAACTGGTTAACTAAATAAAACATTGAATTCTGCGATAAAAGTGATTTAAGGTTTTTGTGCTAAAAAATAGCGTCTAGCCGTAATATGTATTAAAGTGAATTGTACTCGTATTTTTAAAACCCTACCTTAAGACTTTTACTTATTATATTTCCATCATCTGAATTAAATCGTAATTAGTCACGTACATATATAAAAATAGTTACAGCCAGCATTTTAAATTAAGAAAAGCCTAACCATGATTCTAATTATATAACTATCACCGTTAGTTAAGCGTAACAACATTTTTTGTTGATTAGCTTAAAGCGTTTTACTGTTATTTATTAGATTGGCAAGGAGTGACCAACATTGGTTTCAAATGACCAGCAAAATTAGCACTTAGACCTACAATGATAGAATTACGCTGTCAATTTGAATACCATTGTAAGTAGAACATGTATTCTATGAAAATGCCAGTCGATTTAGATTCATATTGACCGAAAAAGTGAGTAACCTTAATCACTATACCACAATCTTAGTGGGACGCGTTAACATTTAACGGAATTACGATTTAGAATTGCTTCGCAAGTGTCTCAACCAAATTGAGACGAGTCAGATATTTTATCTCATCTTTTTGCCGTGGTATTTAGAAGGAAGTCATAATGAGATATTCTAAAATATTTAATAAATGCATAAAGTATGTTTTTTTATTGTGAAATTTAATAAAAGTTCGTTTATAGAAATAGCGTAACGTGGATCTTTTTTTCAATCTCTATAAGCTGCCTTTCTTCCTGATGTATCATAGACTGGGGATGAAAGTAATGTATGAAAACTTAGAGTAGCCAATAAAATGCTGTGTGAAAAGCTCTCAAAATCCCTATAGTATTACGATGATGTCTAACAAGTTATCTTTTAGTTTCAATCCAGCCTTAAAGAGGTTAAACTACGTAAATGTACATAAGCATATGTATGATTACAATATGTGCTTAACCGAGAGTTGAACTCTGACCTTGTTTAATGTATCTCACACTTGTCTCATTTTTAATATGAATGAATATGGTGAGAAAAATCTTCTTATCGTTGCGAAATCAGAAAGCAAAATTGTAAATACTTTCGGGTAATAAACATAACATTTGTTTAAAATGGTACCTTTGCTAGTAGCTAAATATTATTACATATATGTAAAGAGCCATGGATTTAACATATGTCACATTGAGTTTTATGGTAATCAGTGATTTTTGAGTGGTTAAAGATTAATGAAATTTTACCGTGATTACTAAGGTCATGCAAAGTTGTACCTTACCTTAAAGTTTGAAAATGGTGACGTTTATGTATGTGTATATCTAAGCAATATCATTATATTATGACACAAGAAATAACAACGACATTAGTGCAGAGTGTAGAGCTAAAAACTCCTTTTTTTTAAGTGTAAATTAAAATTGAGGACAAGACTTGACACGGATTACTCTCAAAGCTAATTATTCGTACCAAACGTAAAATGTCATTATATGTTGCATCCACCCAATATCAATCATTCAGACAGTAAGAACCTTACCTCACTGCAGTGTGGGTTTGCGATGACATTTTAAAATAATACTCGTTTATACCATTTTGAAACATATGACACATCTCACAGGTGCTTCAAGGTGCCTTCTTAGAACAATAGATGGATTTCATTGTATTAAATTACTTGATAGGTTAATTTACTTATGTACGACACATAGAGAAGAGTTTTTATATATTATAATATTAATAAATAAAGTTACGAACTAACCATTTTAAAATAAAAAGGATCTTACCTTTTTTTTAGCTGATTTGACAATGTGAAAACAAATATATTGTTCCACTCATGATAAGTACTGTAGGAACAAGCTCCAATTCTTACAGATTACAAAGTATACGAGTAGTGATGCAGATAAGCAAGTAAATCTAAACCTGTATCTTCCGTGAATAAATTAGTGTTTATTGTACATAATGAGAGCTTATTCTGTAAATTCAAAAGTAATAGCATATAATATCAACGTAAGAGATAACGTATACGATTACAAAACTATATTGAAACAACCATCTTTGATCGAGCTTAAATATTAAACGTGACACAACTAGTATAGGAGCGAAAAATCTTACCATGTAAGAACTATACTCGTATGTTTTTGAATATAATGAAAAAATGAAATAAAAGTTAACCACAGAAGTTGTAGAAATACATTTGTCTCCTAAATTGAGGTCAAGTTAGAATATTTCAGCAATTGGTGAGACATTTGCGATCTTTCAAATAAAGTTGAAACACTATTATATTTTTAAACGTCTCTTATGCCATGTCAATAATACGGCAGCTGCCTTTATTATTTCAAAACCTTGCCACATCAGAATTATAATATAATTATATTGAATGCTTCCAAATAAAAGTGATGGTACTCATAGTATAGATCTATTTACATTAAAATAAAATATATGTTATTTAGACACAAAATTATGGTTTTGCATTGTTGTATTTATATTATAAGAAATACTATTGCTATTTTTACAACTGTATTCACATGAATATAAACTTACTTGTTAAACTATTCACTAAATTATTTATAAATAAATTATTATAAAACTATAAATAAAATATTTGAGCCAAATCACTGCCAACAGGGAGAGTGCCCAAGATGCTGGCAGCATTTCCGCGCTGAATGGCCAAACTTATTCTTTGGCCAAAATAAGCCCCAGCCCTTGGGTCCCCGCTGACCTCCTTCTTAGTGTTTATTGTACATAATGAGAGCTTATTCTGTAAATTCAAAAGTAATAGCATATAATATCAACGTAAGAGATAACGTATACGATTACAAAACTATATTGAAACAACCATCTTTGATCGAGCTTAAATATTAAACGTGACACAACTAGTATATGAGCGAAAAATCTTACCATGTAAGAACTATACTCGTATGTTTTTGAATATAATGAAAAAATGAAATAAAAGTTAACCACAGAAGTTGTAGAAATACATTTGTCTCCTAAATTGAGGTCAAGTTAGAATATTTCAGCAATTGGTGAGACATTTGCGATCTTTCAAATAAAGTTGAAACACTATTATATTTATATTTTCCTAGAATAGTTCCCTTGTGCGGAAACAATGAAGAGGCAGTGACATTCGCGACCTCTATTATGCGTTGTGGAAACTATGGCGATGTGCTTTCTTTCCACTCCACTATTGCTTTGAATGCGTCAATTTACGCACGGAAAACCGTTATTAATTACATATAATCCGCGTCGAAACCACAGCACAGACACGGCCCCGTTTGGCAAAAAAATCATAAACAGTGTCTTGTGTCGTGTTAGGTTAAGTTGGTTTTAGTAATTGCCAATATTCTAAGTATTTGTTGGTTTAATAAGACATTGGTCAAAACTACCAAAGGCTACCGACTACTAGGCAAGTAGATATGATATAACATATACCAACACATATAACAACCGATAACTATCCCGTATGCTAAAATATAGATAGGTTTTCTCGCGTGTTTTCCCGAAACCTTAAATCTTAGTCAAAATAAGGTATGAGAAAGTTGTGTTAGGAATATAATTTAAGTCAATATAGTAGGTTCAGTGCATTGTAGTGATAAGATAAAACCATGGCTGTAGGAAATTGGATAGCAAGTAAGAAATATTTAAAATCTATATATGAAGTTAGAAGGAAACTGTTCAAAAAAATTGAGATAAATGTACGAATAACACACATTATTCATCTCTTTGTAACAATGTAACATTAATATTTCTTTGTCACTTAGTATTTTGATCGAATACCATAACATATGAATACATCTTACTTCCAATTATTTGTAGTATGCAAAGCTTTATTTATTACAAAGATGTGGCAGTGCTTTTTAGAACCCTTAATCACTGCTCAACCCTCTTGCGAACCGGCACTATTTCTATATAAAATTACACTGTATGTCCTACAGTTATTCTCAAACAAATTACACAGCTAATAACGTTTCTTTAAAACGCTTTATCCGGTGAATAAGGTTATCTAATCTTTGAAGGAAGTCATGCCTAATCAGCTCATCATACCTCAAGCGACCAGGCATTAAATCTAGCAAGATAAGACTTCAAGAAAGCCCTGAATCCAATTAACACAGTGACCCTAGTTCACCTTTCCTCTAACATCTTCTGTAGGCCCAACAAATGAGGAAGTTATTTCACCGTGAAACTTTGTGTACCACCCCCGTGCATGATGTTTAGTTAATGCTGAACCTAAGGCTAATGTAATTTAATTTTCCAATAATTAACCTTAAAACATACGTTGACCCTTTGTTAAGATAAACGTTAATATATTCATATATTTCCACGTCCCCTTAGCTAAGTCGGGACCTCAGAGATATTATCTATTTAGCTACTTTTAGCATTAATATTTTATTTCACTTTTTATCGTTAAGTTTGATATTTAAAACTCATAATTATCGTTTGAAAACTAAACACTATTAAGTTTATGTAGTTTTTTTAATATAAATTAGTGTTAGTTAATCTGTTCTCAAGTTTTTTTGGCCGTCAAAGTACCCGGGATTTTATCTAATAACGAGCGTCGTAATAAGAGCTGAATGGTAGAAAACGAGATAAAGAGGCGTTTTGTAACACGTTCTCTATCTTTAGTAGAGCCGCAAAATTACTTTGTATCGTCCACAGAACAGACAATCCTATGTAGATGGAGTTACAACTAACCTTTTGCATAAATTTATTTCATAGAATTAGTTATTAAAAGTCAAGTTTAATTTACGATTAGACTGCATTTGTATTTGAAAAATTTATTTTACCTTAACCAGCGACTAATTTCTTTTCTTTTGTTACTTTTTTCCCAAAAAATTATGTAGATTGTGTGAAGAAAATGTATGGAAAGAATTGGCTATTGTAGATTTTACTACCTGAATTACATTAACTTTGCAAGTCTATTTGGTAACCTGCTATGTGCATTGGTTATCTATGATACAGGCGGCAAAAGCAAAGCTAAGAAGGACATGCCATTCTCGAGAGACATGCTGAAATATTAGAACTTTTAGATGGTAATTTTCTTCTTACAACCTAGAAGAAGACATTTAAAATACAAGTTACATTTTAATGAAATTTCGCTGTTATGTGACGAAAGAAAGAAGTTAATAACAGTTAACTTCAATTATTAAGCATTCAATCCCATACCATTGAGCTAATAAGGTTATAAAAACTTATTCAATCATTATATCTACAAGTCTAGTTTTTCTTAGCAGTTTTCTAGACAGATTATCCAAATTGTTGTTTGTATGTTTTTATCAATCCACAAATTTAGCTTACATGTTTTCATGATTATATTGTAGTCATTATTTTTATAAAATAACTATTACATAATTAATGACACTAAGACACACAAGCATCTACATATAATGCATATCCTAGTGCTTTCAAAACAATAGGCATTTCGAATTATTTATTCTAACTAGGCGTCCATTAAAGTGTGCCGGATCGGCTTTCCTCTCACAAAGGTTTGTTCAAACGCACAAAAGCTCCCCGAGGTCCCTTCGCCGACAAGTGCCCTGGCATGAAGGGGCGTGGCTTGGACATAGACTTCTAGATACTATTCTAGTACAGGTCTGGAATTAGCTTAGTTTAGAAGTGGTCTACGACTTTTATATACCCTATTTAGTCAAACTACTAGATCATTTATTATACGTGACACTATATTGGGACGTAAAAGGGACTAGAGACTTTATTGTAAGGTTCCAATATTGTTTGCTGGGTGCACTTCTCCAAACACTATTCATTGACTATTAATAAACCAGGCTTGCTAATAATCTATAATGAAGACCTTCGTAATACACCAGCATCAGTAGCTAACGACGCCTAAGTGCATGGGGCACGCAAAAATAACACACAATCGGGAACAATTAAGCAGGCATTTAAACGATTGAGTTCTCACAGTAAAGCTGCAGTAAAAAGTTTGTATGTTCTTCGCAGATTGTGGTTTACAGTTTCGCTGTTTTCAACAGAAATAGTAAATAATTATCATGTAACGTTAACATCTTAATCCGCGCCTGCCCAGGACGTAGGTGCGTGTGTTATTAAGCCTATATCTCGCAATTTGTCCGTTCTGAATGGATAATAACATTCGGGATTCCGCTCGTTTATTACGACGGGGTTTACAACGCCCCCTAGCTGGCGTGAGCTTGTACTCGCCTTTAATTGTCCGTATAAGCGTGTAAGTACCGTGTTTCTTTTATTGTTTAAAATCAAGAGTCTGTGGGCGGCAGGGATTGTTCAGCTGACAATGAAGTACATAAAGATCTAAGCTTAGATTTTTTTGCTTACATAGGCTAGGGGTGTTAGTTTTATTTGCTGTAGTAAAGTGGGAATAACAGAAAAGCATGTATAGTTCATCGATGTGATTTTTTTAGATCGTTCAAGTTGGCGATTCAAGTCTGTGTCTATGCCGTTGTGAAATAGAGGCATGAATGTAATTACGTTATTAAGGCTATTGAAGTATACAAACGCATAGTGCAACAGAAAAACAATCAGAGAAAAAGTAAAAGAATATCATCTAAATTCCCCTCAAAATTTAAATTTTCTCTACAACAAAAGAGATGATTACATTATATAAAAGTTTCACAGCAGCAGGAAACAGATAAATATGCAACATAAAATGTCTTGGTTTATTTACATTCCCAAATACATTCCTGCAAACCGAAACGTTCCCAAAATACCTGACAAACGAGCATATTACAAGGAAATACATAATGGCCACTCTGCACGCGAGTATTATAATGATATTATCAAATTTGTGTAACGTATCTCATTTGCTTGACTTTCGATTTATACTTTCGGGATCGAATCTTGTTTTTCCTCTTATGGTTTCCCAGTACACGATTTAAAAAAACTTATTTGAAAAATAAGGTACAGATATTTACGATTGTCGGTTAGTGGACCGATGGGTTTAAATCTGACTTATCGTGTAGATTATATAAATGTTTTAAACGTAAATAAGTAAAGGATTTCTTATTTACTATTCATCACATGTAACAATTACATATTTCCTTGTCACCTTCGTATTCGGTATCCGTTGTATCAGAGTATATAACACACTCGGAATATCAAGTGAATTTACATCATACGACTAACCTTTCGACACAAGAGCTTTATTTGAATATAATACCCGACTCGATTTAACCCAATTGTTTTGACTACTTGCCTAAATACGTGTTAGAATGCTCGAAGGTAAATATTTGCAATCCTGTTACAACAATGCCTTACGGAAGTGACTTAATGTATTGGCAATTTTTTTCGTTTCATTTGCGTGAAATTGCAACTGACGCAACATTGATTGACGGACGGAAATGATATACATACATAACTACGCATATTCAATTCCTTTCAATTAGAAAAAAGTTACACTGGTTTCAATTAACTCCGTAATAGTTGGATAACAAGCATATTTAATTTTCTACGAATATTGTTTCATCGTTATAACATCATACGCAATACAATAAAATTATATAAGTAAGAGAGATTTGTTATAATCGTTCAAGGTGGCGATTGATAGTCACTGCCTGTCAGGGAAGTAGATCCGTGAATATATTTATGTATGTATAATTATATTTAAATGGGTAGTAAGAGTTTTGAGGTCTAATGTTTCAAAATAGAATAGCCACATCTAACCCAGATTACATCAGATTTTACCACATAGTCTTAACGAAATATGTCATAGCGCTGAATATTCACTGTGAGTAATTTACGAGTACAATATTGTCTTCAACGTTAGTAAGAGTTAATAGATAATAAATAAATACTAAATAAAATAACGTTTTAAATAATAAGATATAATTTCATCAGCATCAATCAATAGTTCAGAAACAATTCTTAAGCTTAATAAGTTATTTCATTCAACAAATATGAATATGAAACGTATTAAGTAGCCAATGGTAGCCCAGTGTTTTTCTCACCACAAAAACCATTTTAGCTATTATGAATCACAATAGCGGTATCAACACAGACGGTACCAGTACTAAATCATCTAGTACCTTAAAGTTCGAGGTCAAATATTACACGAAACAAAAACACAATTACTCAGTCACTGAACTGTGGTGTTAATTCGTTTGTAGCTTATTGTATTATGATAATGGATGTTTGTAAATAAACGCGGCTTAAAAACACGTTATATCGTCTCGTAAGACGTTTATGGTGCCGCATTTTGATTTCATCAGTTTATTGCAGGTTAAAATATGGTTTTTAAACGAGCTTTTTCAATCGACGAAAAAGGGTTTTTGAACGTTATTAATGTTCACACCATGTTTTGGAATGCCAATTAACAAGTCGTTTTACTGTTTGCGTACCGTGATATATTGCGTGAATGATGTTTAAAATAGATTACTTTTCTTTTTACTCGTATACATCCATATACACGTGTAAAGCACTATGCAAGATTCTTGCAAGTTATTAGATTTGATTAGAAAAAATATTAGGGGTAATAAACTTTTTGAAATAATCTTAGACGTGGGCCAGTAAATATGTGATGGGTCCGATACGGTAAAACAAACCACTGACTACTCTGTAAACTATGATGATCGTGATTTTTTATATAAATTTTTATTATTTAACATTTATTATAAAACAAAATTTAACCCACACACTAAACTAAAGATCTGATATTAATTTTATTTCCACTACTATACATAAAAAATAAATAGACATACGAGTTCTATTAAAAAAGCACACTTTTGCAAACTGCGCATTCGTTTCCAGCGCGACAATTAATATACAATGTTGTGACCAAAGTAAGAAAAATCTCAGTGTTCCCTTAAACGGACTGCTATTTATATGTTGCAATTAAATTAATCGCCGCACTCTAATGTTACAAATTGCAAAGACACAGCGCGCCCGCAATGAGCATCAATGGACGAAACCCGTTTCTGCAGGCCTCAGCGCGCCACCTATCGCCCTCTTAAATAAAACAACAAGCCTTATAAATATTAATTTACAAATACGGCGGGCTTAACACGCTACTCGGGCATCGGGGATTCATATTCCTTGACAGGCAACAGGGCCCGTGCAGGAGATAATTTCTCTAAACATCACCTCGTTGGCGATATCTAAGATTGGATCTGTTGGTGATCACATGAATTCCTGAGCAGAATGCGCGCCTTGTAGATGCTATCTAAACATCTTAAATTATTGTCCCGTATGCGGCTACTCTGGACACGCTCATCTAGCCTTTTAGTGCTGTAAGAGCATAAATTATGGAACGAGGAGCCAGCGCCCTCTCGCCCTAATCTGTGCGGTTGCAAACATATTGAGATACTCATAACAATTCCCTTGGATTAAAGATCCGCGCTAGATTGCGTAACAAAAAACCAAATGACTGACTTGCGTTAGTGTTTGTTTCTGTATTTTCGAACATAACATTAATCTTCTTCTATATTATTATTTTTTATTAGTTTATAGGGTAGATAAATGTAGAAATTATCTCCACATAGGTTTGAAATCGTTAATGTTATGTCATTCCCCATAGTAAATAATGTATAATAACACAGCAGTACTACTGATGAATTTAAACAACCCGACGTTCTGTCTATGAACTTAATCAAATACCAAAGTCTACGGTCACTTTAGTACCTGTATATCATAGTATTGCATAAAATCTGCATTAAGTGGTTAAGATCTAGTGATCAGACTGCATTGACCTTTTGAAATGGTAATTTACGCTGTTCACCTATTCAGAGGTGTTATGAACCAAATTCTGCAATCGTATTCTCGTAATTGATTGTTACGAATCCTGTTCTAGTTAGACATGGCACGGATAATATAATACTATACTTGGGGGTTAATAAGATCGTGTCTGTGCTTATCGTATTAAGTAAACTTTATGGGTTTGTTTCATTATTATTCATTTGCTAAACAAGAGGTGCATATGTGCATAATATATTTCCATCCTAATGAATATGACTAATTGTTACGATACGGGTAAACTAATTGATAATAGTAAACAAGTGATGATAACTCTCATTATTACTTATAAAAAGAGCACACAATGACATACGAGTAATCAGATAGCATGATATAGTCCTCAATTTCGGAGCTAAACTTGGGTTAAGTTAACAATTCAGACTTCCACGAGACATCTATTCCATTCATATTCCAACTACCGAATTCGTTTTCGTTTCATATCGTTGTCACCAGCAACTTGTTTGTTTTACTTTTTTCTAAACAATGCCTTTGTCAAAGGAGACCTCTGTCCTCCTACGCTAATGTATGCGCATATTTCACGTGGAGCTTAAGAGATTCACTTTCGTCTAAATCACTTTCTACCTCGTAAGAATGTCACTCTGTAGGTGTAGACATCATAGCTCGAGTGCACTTGTAACAGTGACTTAGACAATATGTATTCGAATTAGATAAGAATTGTTGTGAAGGAATTTAAGTTGCTAATGAATATAAGAAACCTTTACTAACCCGACGTTTCGAACGTTTCGAAAAACATACGCGATAAGTCCCGCTAGTTATTAATCATGAGTATAAATCGCGAACCACTTAAAACTATAATGAATATAAGATTCTTTTTACGACGAGTTCCTTACTGTAAGTAAATAGTAGCTTGACTAGATAAAAGTATTTCTCATTTGATGTTCTTGGATCCACGTGCGTATTTATCCACTAAGTACAGCTTAACCGCTGTGTGCCTAAACGCAATCTCGTACGCACCTTAAATACCGTTGCACGGCACGAGATGCCCGTGCCATTATGTACACATCACACACTTCCGCTATTCGGAATGAATCCGCCGCTATCAAGATAAGTGCGATATGCGCTCGCCGAGTAGTCTTTAACCTTTCTCCCCAGTATTATGTTATTGCGCGCATAGACAAGTGGGTGTTCGCAAGGGTGAGAGGAGCCGGTGCGCGCGGCGTGGGCGCCCGCCCCGAGCACTTATCTCCGCGAACAAATTATAATTTCAAAATCCCCATCGATTTATGTGAACGCTCATTTGCATAAAGCGCTGCTCCATTTGCCCCTTCGTTATCGGAAAAAGTCAGACAGCCGGCGCCGGCGGTCCTAAGCAGAGCATTCTTTCGCAACACTCTTAAACAGGCGATTTCAATGTTACTTTAATGCATATTGTCTAGTCATAAGCGCGGCAACAAGCTTACCATTATTGAGCAACAACATTTGTATGGAAATGTGCTGTATTGAAATTGGTTGGTGGAATCGCTAAATGGATAAGTTTACATCTGCCACAGAGATGCGCATACCCAACAAAAACAAGCGTTGAAACCAACAAAACGGTTTCGACTTCCAGTCAAATGATTTTTTGTACATGTACTTGTGATGTTATCACTTTAACGCGCAATTGTAACATAATATTTAAAAATATCCTTACTAAAAAATTCCTAGAAACAAAGTAAAATATACGCTGTGTACACTAACAATAAAACAATATAAAGAAAGAGACATATGAATACCGATACGAAACAGTGGCCGTTAAATGAAGGAAATAAAAACAAAATTCTCTCCTTAAGAAATAAACATCTTGGCGGAGTTATCGGCGATAGTAAATATCGATAAGGCAAAAGTCGCGAGCGCAATTTGCTCCCACTCATGGTATTTAGCTACCTTTTAAACGAGGCACCTTACGATAACCTAGGCGAAATATACAGGACGCGCCTCAACAAATCTAGGCTACAGGATTATCTAAGTTAGGGCTCGGAGTAGGCGCATTTAAGATTCCTTGAGGGTTCCATTAGCATCCATCACAAGGACACAGATAGGGCCTGAGGAGGACCAGCGCTCTGTCAATATGTCCTTAAAATATCTTATGGCGTCGATAATATCCCGCATGCCGCTCTAAATGCAATCGTAAATTGCGATACAAAAGATTGGCCTTAGTGGCGACGTGAGGTACCGGCTATTTAAATATGTTTTGCAAATTTTCATCAGCACGACCCGCCTTGATATATGGCTAGTGGTTAATGAACATAAAAAAATGAACTTGCCCATCAAAAGTTTTTTATACAATGTTGTACATTACAAACCCAACTCAAATCGAACATTTGCAGTGCGTTCATACATATTTAGGTGCGTATTTCACTTTTGTTTATTTACGATTCATTATTTCACTGTTAATATTATTTATTTAGATTATTTATACACGTTTGTAATTAATACAAATTGTAATACCCACTTCAAGATAGATAGTTTTACATCAAATATAAACAAAAAAACTCACATCATGCGTCGTATCTCCACGATGGAATCGTTCTTCGATCTCGTGCACTTTGTCGGTGACATTCCTCGTGTGGACCCTTAAGTCCTTGCTTTCCCGAACCTTTCCTTCTGGGTTGGCCACGACTTTAGACGATACCTGGACCTTGCCTCCAGCTGGGGCGATTTCTCCACCAAGGATAGCGTGGGGACTTTCTGGATCTAATAATAAGAATATTTGCTATCAATCGTAAACATACTATATAATGTAGCTAAACTATTAGATTGATTTTAATCTCATCTTGCACGGACTAAGCTCTACTTCCCCCTTAACGGAAGTAAATATAAATCTTCGTTACACAGATGGCTGTGAATACTTAGACATCAGACAAAAAAGATACTAATATAAACTAATATCATTAGCATACTTCGTTTATGTATGTTATATTAATTCAATCATTACCTTCATCTGCGTCCCCAATGGCTCCATCAATCCTATCCCCATTCTCGTACTGCTCATCAGGTACTCTGTGCTGTAAAAGGAATTGAAATATACAATTTTCTGTGAAAACACCACAATAAGTACCAGTACATCTTTATAGCTACAAACGTAATGTTTTCCTTTCCAATAACCGTTTTGTATATAATATACTTTTGTAATAAAGTAAAATATTATCTGTGCCTTAAAAACAAGGAAAAAGTTGTGCATGTAGTTGTGTTCGTCTCAAATATTCGGTGGACCGTATAAATGTACATAACATACATTACCACGTTACGTCTGTTTCCTTACAGAGCGGTAAATAGAGTTCACGAACCATTTTTTTGAAAAAGAAATTTATTTATTGTCATAAAAGAGGTTTTTAGTGTTAAATTTAACTTATTATCAACTATCCTATTTTAATCAATATGTTTAAATAATAGTTCGATTCCATCAAACCAAAAAAATAACTTATTACTACCTATGCTAGTTAATTATAATAAATTACTGTACTTAAAAACAAATATCTGAAATCAACATTTCATGAAAAGGTATCAATATATATCACTTATCATTATTATCATTCATCAACTAAGAAATGATATCCTACCTCAGTTTGTTGGTAATTAGTCGTATGGGTATCCTCGTTGACTGACGTGGAAACCTTGGGGCCGGTGTCACTAAGGATCCTGCCATCTTCCAGCAGGAGTTCCCTCTTAACTCTGGTCGCTATCTGCCTCGTGGTCGTCACTTCACTCTTCTTGCGAGTCACCCATTCTTCTGCGAAGTTTAATATGGTGTTAATGACAATGTAAGTTATATAAAGGTATATAAGTTACATTCTCAAGTAAGATCTTATTATTAACTCATTGCCTAGTAAATATTTGTAATTGTACATGTTCATTGATTTGTGTAATACTCTTGTAAGGATGTCCTGTAATTGGCTACTTTTAATGGCTCTTAGTTTTTATGTTCTTGAACTGTTATTTTGCTGTTGGATATCTTAGTAAATTAATTAATATTTTCAATATGTATTAATTGGGCTATTTTAATTTTTAAATAATTGATAATTATTTACCTCCTTTTTGGGATACACTGAACTTTAGAGACCAGTTGATAAAGACATAAAGCATGGCATATCATATATCAATGTCAAATTTCTAAAACTAAATTCTACATTCTTCTACAGGGAAGAACATGGACTATTTACATTTCGGACAAGCTTAAAGCTTTCTTTTAAAGTGTTTTAATATTTTTTTATTGATTGTCTCACTTACCTTCTTTGGTTGTGGCTATTGTATCACCTGGCTCAGCCTGAAAAATAAAAATGTATTTTTATAGTAAATAATTTTATAAACTCAGTTGCTAATAGAGTTTGTAAAAAGATGCTTATAAATATAATTCACAACTTCAAATATTATTTATTTAAACATTAAGATGGCTTCATACATACACACATAACGCCTAACTTGCTATAGAAGGGTGGACTGTTATCCAGGATCCCTATTTTTCTAATAATAGTGAAGTAATTACGCTTCGAATCTTTAAAATGGAAGTAAAAAACCAAATATTCACTTATATATTTTTTTTGATGTTTCATCAACCAAATAAAATAATAACTACACTGTAAAATAAAAAACATTATAAACTAGCGCCATCTCTTACCGAATAGTCAAAGCTAGGCAAGGCGAGCGAAATCTCAGGTGAACGTTCGGGCGACTGAGATATGAATCGCATTAGTACCCGAGGTCGCCCCTTGAGGGCGCCATTGTAGTCAATTGGAAAAACTGACACCATTAAATATTTAAAACACTGTTTTCATAGCAACTTCACTTTTCCACTCATTACAATGCATTAATTAAACACCGTTTTATCATGAATTACAATCTTTTTTTTATTCTGTACAATTTTAATAACAAATTTGAAAGATTCTGTGTAAGATAAGAAAGTTATATATTGTTTTTAAATTAACCCACTAAGATTGCTTTGAGAAATGATCGTGCGCTCAAATCCACTGTTATTGCTTTACTGAAGGGAAATCCTTTATTAAACTTCAATTAAATCAATAATTGGCTGTGCATTAACATTATCTTTTGGTTCGGAACGTACAATATGGCGTGCAATAAGTATTCAACAAGGTATTTCATCTGCTTCCGCTGAAAATGCGTGATTGATCCAATCAGGACAATGGCCGACCTCATTATTGCGAATACATTCATAGATGTCTCTACCGGTTCACTTGAGAAGGTAGACATCCATACACATCACCTGATTCCCTGTATAGGGATAGGCAGAGATTACAGATCCTATCTGTCCAGATCCTGATAAACCACTTTCGCTTCATTGACACTCATACACACTCGGCGTACAATATGGCTACATTTATACTCGTATACTCAAACATACAGGAGGTAGACGTAACCTCAATAAAAATAATAAAATTAATCGCCATATAGGTACTTTTCAATATATAGATTCGTAGTTATCATAAATAATACTAGTTTCTATAAAGAAAATAGGTTAGCATCAATAAGACAGGTAACACAATTATGAAGCATAAATCTGTTCACATAGATATACTGTCAACCATCTACACAATGTTTTAAAAGACCTAAGATTTACCACTAGCCAAATAGTTAAGTTAAAATGAGAAGATAAAAGCAGTGTTGGTTATAAAACCAATGCAATAGCCAGATAATCATATTTCTTTGTACTTATATTATACAATAGGTACTGAGGAAGTAAGTAAATACCCCGGGGACATATTGCGGCGCATTAGCAGCGGTGATTGAATGGTTAGATAACACTCGGTTGCATCCGTAACAAGTGTGAGCTATGCCCTCTGGGTGAGAAAGTGGTAAGGTATGTGCTACACCAATCCAACGTCTACTAAAGTCAACTAAGACAAAGAATCATATAGTCTTCTATAAAAGATTCCGAAAACGTTAAATGTCATTTATTGCCTGGTTTTGGATAGATAAAAAAGGAAATGGTGATAGTTGTCAGCCTGTCACCCAAAAATATTTAACCTCTTTGTCTCTCCTTTCGACTAATAAGCAATAATAGGCATGAATATTAAACCTTGCTAAACTTTTTCCATAATAATCAATCACTTTTAAACTAAAAGTATAATAGGCCATACTTTTTTCTAAATAAGAAGTGCGATTACATAGAAATACTAACAACGCTAATGTACCATTCGAAGTGACATATGTAATTCGTTAATTCAGTACGTCACCGGCCTTATTGAAGTATCAAGGGATCTGAAGTGCCAATCACTGATTGTTGGTCCGAATACAAATCGATTTGCGAGCGTGCATTGCGTTGATGTCTATTTGATTCGAAGAACGATTTCCTGCTAATTAATGTTAATTGTAAGACTCTATAATGATGTTAAGTAATGAAAGTTTTGAATGAAGCTATGTTTTGGGTTAGTTTCTTGACATTCTTGTTTATTTTTATGCTATACAATTTTGTTCTATCGACCTTGCTAATTGCAACATTTACCCATACTTATTATTATCTAAGGTGGTAATTTTAAATATACTCGTGTAATACACAAAATAACTGAACACGATAAAATATTTTATAAGGGTTACAAATTGCATTATAATATTAAAATTAACAAATTATAACCTCAACCTCATCACTAATCAACATAAATTAATCAACAATTACGACCACAAAAGCGCAAATCAAAACCCATTCATTCAAAACGCGATAATCACCACGTGAACATGGCGCTTAACCCTTCATCACAATTTCGTCCATGTGGTTAGTAATCAAGCGATTTCACGGCAATTAACCATGCACCCGTGTGACCGGCGGGCGCACGCTCAAGTGCCGGGGCAGGGGTTACCGTTTGTTTTCACTCGTAAATTAGGGTACACGGCATGCCCACTCATAAATATGTAAGTTAGGAAGTGGTAGATAATTATCGAGCTTCTGGAATTTAGAAGTATTTTTGTCAATAGGTGTCTATTTGTGTATTTTAAATAAAAGTAATTTATATTAATGCAAGATCTTAATCTTAAGTAAATGTACGTTTCTATCGCTACTAGTGATATATTAGTTGTCCTTTGACGTACACAAACTATCTATTTCCTCATATAGTAATCAGATTATTACATGTGAAAGAGAGAAGTTTTCCCTGTTTAATCCAAAATAAATCTACAAGAACTTATTACCACGCTATACATAAAATTTATATAACAATATTTTATATTAAAAGCATGAAATCGCCAACAGAATTATTTCGAACACTCGTAATTCGGTCAGTTGCCAAACTCGAATAAAATAGAATAGAGTTATTACGCAGCCTAATCAATGTAATATATCAATTACTGAACTGTAAATCGCTTATTACGTCGGACTTGATACCCAAAGATTGCTTCAAAGACAATAATTGTAATTGTTTAATTGAATGCAGAATTCTCACGCTTTGAGGTTTCTCGTTATGCAATGGTAGGTCTGTTAGTGCTCTTTATTAAGCATTTGCCATTAATTGGTCGCTAGATTATCTTAAAGATTAATGGATTGTTTAACCTAATGCTAATGGGTTAGTTTGAAAAGAGCGTGGAGAGAATGTTGGATGATAGTGAATACATAGGACAGACGTAAGAATACTTTGGTGTTAGTTAGTGTAAAGAGATATTATATGGACATTTAATACAACCATTTAGATTAAGATAACATTATAACTTATAGATGTTAAGAGGCTAAAACATTCATATTTTGTACTGAAAACCCCGAAATGATTAATTTCCTTAATATATTTGCTAAATGTATTGAAATTATTCAACCTAAAATCCAGACCGTTACTTACTTTGTTTATTTATTTATTATAAGACAAATCTAAACACTAACTATATAATAATTTAGTTCTCATAAAATCATAACATAAAGTATTATAATATATCTATCCATTTATAACACATCAGTGCCTATTTATTATGCATGCCATGTAGTAATACAGGCATTATTAGAAGCGCCTAATCCATAACCATTGTTCTATGTAATCCAGCTCTATACAGATTGATACATGCTCTAGATTGCCTAAATGAGCCTGGGGCAATCTCGGCTCCATTTATTGAAGTTTAATGGAAGCTTGCTGCCTTTGTTGTGCATTGTGTTGTGGAAAGGCATACCTGGTGTAAATATACGTAGAGGTAGGAATAGCTATTTACTTTTGGCATGTTATGTTAGAACAAATTTCAGTCTTGTTTGACTCGCATTTTGGAGTAACATACATTACATAACATAATTAAACTTTTTCGTAATTAAACTTCGCCAAAAGAAATAATAGCATAAGTGAACGTATTTTTGTAAGCCTTATAACAGGCTTACTTATAAACAATTTTTTTTTGTTTGAAATTCATACAACACATAGCTACACACTTAGATGAACTCATGAATATAAACTTTCTTTATAATCCATTTGATCATTTTCATAACAAGTTTATAGTATATGAGGTAACAATGATGGGAACTTAATTAGTTTCTGCCAATACCCTAGTGTCGAGAACTTGAGTTATGGGCACTAAATTTTAATAACGTGTTAATTTATGTATAGTGCATACTACGTTGTTAAGACAAAACCTTGGTTCAATTTACGACTATATATGAGTTCTTCATGAATGTTTTTTTGTTAATCGTAAATCCTTACTCCATTTAACCTGCACGGAGGTCGGCGCAAATGGAATAATAAAACGTTTCATTTGTGACTCTACTTCCAGAGTATTCATGTCAATATTAACGTCTTCCGGGAGCATACAATGAGTGATTGAACGCTCGTATTTATCATAAAAGTGCTGCCAATGGCATGGATGTCGTGCTCTGACAAGGCCACGCCCTTGCTGCCCATCGCGACGGAGCAAAGGTCAACCGCAATACAAAGACCACTGCACAGACTGCATTTATTTAGAGTAAGTGGACCAGGATTGAATTGTATAGGTCCCCTATTATTATATGCCCTAGGTTATGAGTTTGCTAAGTTTTTCTCATGAAAAATGAGGTATAGTATTGCAGATCCTACTAATGGAATTCCCTCATATATATTATTATTAGTTACGTGAACATATTCTTAACAAACTATATTTTAAAGAAATTATTATTATTTTACAGCCTTAAGTTTAAATTTGAATTACAGGTATATCTTTAGCCTATTATTATTTTCTAAAACAGTAAGTACAGATTCTTTATCCTAGCACTAGACCATTCATCATTGAAATGAATTATTGATATATTACGTGTTCAAAGTTTTCATTCTCTGTAAGAGGCAACTGTAGTGTCAGTTGCAGTGCACATACATGCATGATAAAACTGCAACCTCATTATGCCAGTGAGTCATTTGTCACGGCTGCAGTTATTATGAACTGCTGGTTTTATATATGACGATTCCAAATGGCGTTAATGGCTATAATTTGTTTGAATATTTAATTGCTATATTATCGTGAATGCTTATTTAACACTAGAATGTATATGATTCCTACGCCGGTTTTAGGATAAAGAGAAGTCATAACTTTTGTCTAATTCTCTAAAGGACTTGATATTATGAAATCAAATTTAAATGAATGTAACATACACTCATATTTAGACATAAATTCAGGCTATGCAACATAATATGGATAAACCCATTAATGATTGTTAGCACAAATCATTTGGTTTTGTAAACACATCAATCTTTGAAGCCTGGTTGGCCATTAATTGAGATCTATATCACAATAATTATCACGTCAAACGCCAAACTATATTGAAAGACGGATACAGGCTGTAATTAACAATTATACGCTTTGGTCAAGCTGGTTGCTTTAGTGTTTCAAAATAATGCTCATGTGATTATAGTAGTCTAAAGCTTAAACAGAATTACGCTTTAATAGATATTTGTAACTTTTATTAAGTCACATACATTCTATTTCGGTTTGAAAAGTCATTAATAAAGACACTTATGACCTATTGGCACATAACATAGACTTAACATCTATAAATTTTTAAACGACATACTAGTCTCAAAACTATAAATTCCTACATAAGAGGAACAACAATTATTCTAATCCTTCATTCTTTCCATAAACTACATGACTTACGATTATTTTTGTCCTTTTTGCAACGCTATAAACTATAGATGGCGTGTTTTATTGTTTATTTTTAGGTTACAGTTGTAAATCAAGTTGATGTATTTAACGCGGTGCAACCTTGTAGGCGACGTGGTAACAAAAGAGCGACATCAATCTGAATGTACCCAAATGAGCTCGTTACTACTAGATCTTGACAATGCTAAGTGATTCTGTGCCTAACATTAACAATGATAAGAAAGATACCCGTGTATTATGTCTAAATGCTATACATAAAAAATAGTTCCTGATTTATGATAATAGTTTGTTTGGCTTGACACCTATAAATGTATTTTATAAATGTACATATTTACTTAAATAATGCACCATAATTCTATAATAAACTCGATAGTATTTTCTAATGTACTTTATATTGTATTTTCTTTACTTTATATTGTATTGTGTATTCTAATATACTTTATATTATTTTGTTCCATATTATAGTCAATATTAAAACAAATAAGCACAGAATGAAACATCTAAGTTTTCAAAGCTTTCTAAACTTTTACGAATACTTTTCTATTCTACAATAAATAACATTGATAGTATTTTTAAAAATAAAAAAACTTCGAAGGTCCTTTAAATCGTTCATCAAGTACTCGGAATGAATGCTTTAAAGATAAAAACGATCAATGGGAAACAACAATTAATCTGCTTCAATAAACAGAGGCAGTACTCATGGCCTAAGGTCAAGCAAGTAAAGAATATTGCTCTTTAAAACGAATTATTTTCGGAACAATTTCGGTATCACCTTGACTCTTCAAAGATCAATGTCGCACAGTAATTCGATTATTAAAAAACAATTTATGCTTACAACATCATCATGGTGTTCCACTGATAGCCATCTTCGTATCGAATTGATGTTTTTGAAACAATGATAAGTTGATTGTACGTCAATCAGATAAATAATATTTAATAATAGAAATTATGTGTGATAATGTAATTTTGTTCAATAAGAGATCGTTAGATTTATTTACTAATATTGAACTATTTTAACTTTTTTGAACGAAATCTGAAGTATCTTCATGATAAAAAGAGAATTTATATTTCTAAGGGTCTGTCGATCCCGAAAGGGATTAAAAGACGTGAATGTCATATGTATCAATTAATATTAAATAAGCCACGATGTTAATTTGTACGTTTATATATATTACCCGCCTCCACTATAAAAAATGATGTGCATACACAAGTCTTGAAGCGTAAGTATTACAGTATATACATACATATGTATATATTTCGTACTAGGAAGCTATTGTACCAAACTATATTTTTTAGAATTCCTAGCAACAAATTACTCGAGCAGCAGTTTTTCTGCCTTCTAGAGCAACGATAGTTATCATCTCTATTTTGTATTAAAATTAAATATTTTTTGTACAGACTATAATAAAAATTAAAAAAATGTCGTGATATTACTGAGTTCCCAATGCACTTAAACGGAAATTCATCAAACGCAATGACACAGGCACAAATATGGAATTTTATTTGTATGACCTTTAATACAATAATCATAATTTTGACATGTGATCTATAACGTGAATTACATTTGTATAAAATGTTGATGCTATTTAACTAAATAACATTCATTCGATTTCCTTGCTTTAATTCAGGGAAAGGGGTAAATTGTTTTCTGAAATAGTCGTACTATATAACTGTTTTAAACTAATTTTATTTTGTTTCACTACATTGCGTCGGTGTTATATTTAACTACAAGGATTTATATTCCATACAATATATAATAGAATAAATTAAAATGAAAATCGTAACATCCATCAAAGAGTTAACCTCCAAAGATTTTTGTCGTCTCCATTCTATCAAAGATTTATTACATTGACAAAATGTGTTCTGATATATGATTTGTAGCTACCTAACCTAATCAAATGACAAACTGATTTACCACTACAGACATGACCTTAACCAAGGTAAGCACGACAGTCCCACGAAATTACGAAGCATTTTTTGGACATCAGCGAAACAAAAAGGTTCACACGGACATAGTTAAGAAATATGTGTAGTATTGTCCGAGTATATACACTTATGCTGAACTAATATTAAATTATATATGTAGATGGATGTAATTGTTTAAATTGAAGGTAAACAACATCTTTTTATTCAAAGTGGCATGAGACTTTGTCATAGAGCACGTTATTTTACTTAGCATATAATTTAAGGCTGGGTGCACTGATTTTTTCATGGTGTTGTTGATGAATGAAAGCAAATACAATCACATCACGTAAGTTTCTCTACAGAGGGGTAGATAGGAATCATGAATCCCAATTTTTACCGAGCCTGACGCATCGACTTTCGCTTGCCATCTATACACCTCCTAATACATACTTGGCAAATATGAAATGAAATAATATCTTTATTAAAAATAATTTAATTATTCATCGACATTAAAAGACAATTGCTTAAAAATATTATTTATAAAAAAATATTTATCACTCTTTGGAAATAATATCACAATGGTGACCTATATACGTAATACTGACCATGAAATTATGACCATACGTTGTTTTATATGTAGTATTAGATAACCTTATACATTTAGTACACAAATTGCCCTGTTACAGAACGTAATCCGAACCCAGGTATCACTTGAGTGATCCGCGACTGAGTCACCGCAAAGTGATACCTGCTGCAAGGTTGAGGTTGATAAATGCGGATTTTTTCATTAGACCAATATATCTATGGATAGGAATGTTAACATATTTATGAGCAATAAAATATTTCAGTTAAAAAATATTTAATACTTTATTTAATACTACTACTCTATTCCGTAATAATGAGTAGAGAATAGTAAATTTTATTACATTTGCATAATTTAATTCTTAGTAATAGGTTGCTAACCTTTTATCTGCTACTTGGTTTTACTTTCCTTTCATGTACTTTCACTATTGTTTCAGCAAATTGCTACGTAATAAATAAATACAATCATATGTCAAAACAATAGCACCTAAATTGATTTTATATCTCATCAGTTTCTAAACACAATTATTTACTTTATTTTATCTTATCTATACTTTTAAACAAGGCCCTTGCTACAGAGCCTTTAAGACTAATCCGACAATGTTGCCATTCGAAATAATGTGGCAACATCGGCAACCGCAATTGTTGTGCTCAGACCCATTGATAAGGATTGATATTCGTGAAAAATCCGACATTTGAACGCGGCACCTAACTGAATATTAACTATTCGACGATATGAAATGGCGCTCCCACGGGGCAAGGTGAACTGGTGGGTTAAAGCGCAATTCTACTTTGATAAATATATTTATGACGTATATTATAGTTCACATTATTTTATATTTTCATTAATAATGTTAAGCACTCAGATACAGTGTTATGTTAAAAGATAAGTGAATTAATTGATTTGAATAGAATGTGTTGTAATGAAATTAAGGAATACATTTGTTCAAAACTTTTGGCTGGCATTCATTAGCTGTATCCTTGACAATAATATAAATGTAACAGTTTCTTCTCATGCTAGATAATGTTATATTTACTATGTACAGACTAATTAAAATATAAATGTACTCAAAATATTATTATTAATCCTTATTTTCGGAGATCATTGACACGACGGGTATATTTTAATCTAACCTAGTCTTCTATTTTGAAAGCTTCATCCTCCTATTTACAACAAATTCCTTAAATTGAAGAACCAACCTCCAAGCATGAACATTGCATTGTCGTTTGCCTGAGCGTAAGTACCAACAAACCACCTGCAAAGTGTTGCGTAACCCATAACAACATAATACATTACTTTGACTGATGTACGTACTTAAATGATACGGTTTGACTGACTCCAATCTTTTGACAGATACTAATAAGACGTTTTGGTAGTGTAGTTATTCAGATGAAAATATTCTAATGCAATGGTTTGTTGTTTAGGTTGTCGAAGAGTATACTTAAATATTTTCCTTGTCTGTGTTCTATACTCAAAATTAAAACTTGCTTTAATTTTATTGTAGCAGACAGAAACAAGTTTATCACAATATTCATGTGATTTAATTTGTAAGACAAATTTATTGTACCTAAACAAAACTGTACATGACTTAAAAAAGAGAGAAGAGAAAAACATACTACAGGTATCAATATTCTCATGACCTTCAGCAGCAAAGTATGACGTATTTATAATACATTACAGGTTTGGTATTTCTCTAAATCCTTATCGCTTTATGGCTGTTCTACATTAATATGATGGTCAAAACGAAAAAAAAATAAGATGATAATTGAAATGAGAACAATTTGTTATCAAAAGAAAAATATCTATATATTATGTGGAATTTGGTTTTGAACGTGACACGAGAAGAGGTTAAGTATTATTCTCCATTTTTACATAATATCCAATGTTCGGTGACATTGAAAAATGAAGAAACACTTGTTATAACAAAAGACTCATAAGTACACTTAAATATAAACAATACCCGATTTTGAACTATTGTGTGTCATTATTACAGTGTGTTAGTAGTATTATCTGAATCGTTAGGTGAAATTACCGTGTCAATAAGGTTTGAATACTTATGTATCTACTTACTCTAAAAATAATACATTAGGCCTAAAATTTTAAACAGTCAACATCAACTCACAGTGTTTTAGAAACAAGCAAGTCGAAATTTTCCAAATCAGCACCTAATACTACAACTACAAGGATCATACCTCAAGAGATTTTAAGCGCACGATATTCCAAGCAATACCTTAAATCTATACCGAAAACCTTTACGTATATTACTTTATATCAGAAAAACAAAATCACAAGCAAACTCCAGCACTTAACACATAATGCTATTTTCCCACGACAATTTCACTTTCCATTTCATCGAGCGTTCACTGGCACTTGAATCATCACAAATAAATTGGTATTTTAGTAGGTATAAGCCTATAGAACCAGCACGTATTTAAACTAGATAATGGTGCAAAAATGTACTCGAGGACGACGCAGGCGGATAGACTGCGATTCACTATTCTACTGCGCTATTGTATGCAACGTACAATCGTTTGACTTGTTATTAGCAGTTTTCTATTCATACTGAGGCAATCTATACGAGTCGATGATGTTACTTGCTAATTTATCTACCAAACAGACAGGTTTTGCTTAATAAAATGGAATGCAAATGTGTCGAACTGAAATATTTTTATTTTATTGATATATTAACAGCTTAGTGACCTTGTCTTAAGTTTGGAATGGCTGTAGCATTATCTAGTTTTTCCTGAGTTATACAATTTAAGCATACAGAGGCACTAAAATTCATTGCAGCAGTTGACAAAACAACAGGATGCTAAGAAGACCCTTTTCGTTAAATATTACAGGTAAGATGTTTTGTGATTTCCTTGAGATATTAAGAAAAGAATATACTTATAATTTTCCAGAAGTGAAAAATATCAAAAGAAATCAAGTTGCTTGTGTAATCAAATCAATTGTATTCAAATAAATTTATAAATATTATAAAAATGTATGATGATTTCAAAAATTCTCTGGTGTTGTAAAAAATAATTTAATTTCTTCACAAATAAATTATGCAAAGGCATACGTAAGAGAGCACTAAAATGTTGAAAATGCTTGTTTTATTGAGTTTCTGGTTATAAAACGGTCGATGGCGTGAGGTGTCAATAAATGAAATATTCATGTAAGGCAAATTTGTATGTCAAGGCTGATTTTCTTATATTAATTAGCATGGGGAAGTTAACGTGGGTTTACTTACAACATTTGGCATGAATGGCAAGTGCATTCATGGACTAATCAATTCATACTATGGACCCACTTTGACTATAATATATTATATTTATCTAAAGATACACACACTCACATACACACTTTCAGAGCCATCACCTTACAGGCTAATCACAAGTTCGCGTAACCATATCGTGGTCGTAATTCTATAGCCACCTCTAACCCACGCGTCCAGATAGTCAGTACTCATCGAGACTTTTAGTTACTCAATACCTGACAGTAGTCTGTGCGATATTGTATGCCAATCTCGAATTGGTGGGCAAACGTAGGCCATCTCGTTGGTGTTGCGTGTAATACGCGGCAAAGGCTAGGGCTAGCAAAACGAGGTCGTGGCGATAGGTGCTTGCCTCTACGATGCTTCGGAAAATTGGGTTTTATTTGTATGGATTTATAATATATATTTGCTCAAACTGATAACGCACTTTTCAGCATGGGGATATAAATAAAATGAAGTTTGTAGAGCCTCTTTTAGATGTTGAATATTTATTGACGTTAACCTATAAAGAATGACGAATAGACCTTCTATATTTTCGTACAAAATCGGTGGCGGGTATTTCTTTTCAAAGACTAAATTAACAAGATATGAAACACATTTTTTTATGTTTATTACTAATCAATTCAATCAATTTAATCTATTGAGAAAATTATGGAATTCTTAATACTAACCTATACAAATTTACCTCCTGTCCGTTCCCAATAAAGACTAGAAGAAATCACGAATATAACCAGATAATGTAAACATATAACCAAAATAGTAAAATCTCTAAAATGTGTTTTTTTTTCAATTTTCAATCTAACAGGACCAATTGAACAGCACCCAGATTTGGAGCAGAGCCTATTGTGCCCGTGCGGGGTCCGCGTTGCGCAATCCACGAATAACACCATCGAACGCTCTTAGGTACAGGCAAACGTGAGCCAGGTGCCCATCCGAGAGGTATTTAGGACGAGATTGTACGCCTACCTTTAGAATGGTGCCTGTACACTAGTTCTTCGGCTTGCGAAATACTTGTGCACTGCCTAATGGGCTTAAGCTGGACGGTTAGCTAGTGGTGAATTTGCGAAATTCTATCGGAATTATATGGGCTCGATATTATGTTGGTGGACCTAAGATATAGCTTGGCTGTCGAAGCAGTAATGAACTTAAGTATTTTAGAAATCGGTTCTCAATTCAGATGCATATTTTGCGGTTTCAATACAATAAGTAATGCCGAGAGCATCCTGCATATACTTTTATCCTACACTCTCTTCCGGGGTAGATACGACCTCGGATATATACTATTCTTCTCGTTTTTGATAGCATTTGAATCGTATGGTTGATTCTAATTGACAAGCCTTTAGTTGCCTTGTAATTGCCAGGATGAAAGGCACCTTATTATAATTCAATTTACATTCCAGGTCAGTACGGGATCTGTGTAAGCTCCAATACAAATGTATTTATAAGCCTCATCTTTTAAATTTTTATCCCACGAGAGCCTAAGCCTTACATAATAAATACTCGTTAAGGAACCCCAACAATACATAAAGGAAACAAATGGATTTTATCAATCACGGCGCAGTGGCTTAAGCTTGAACTTTGAATGGGATAATAACTTCAATCACGCGACCCGAAGACGACATAGGTCACCGCAAACATAAATAAGCGATTGCATAAGAGGCCCGGCTTCTATTGATTCCTATCTCTGAGCTAAGTATTGCGCTGGATTGTCTAAATCAATGGTGATTAGGGAAATAATGGAATTTATTGAAACGCAACCCTGGGGTTTTAGTGCCTAATAAGTATACGGTTAGGATACCAGCGTTAGTAGATAATAATAATAATAATAAAGTTTATTGGGCACAACAAAACTTAAGCTAGGTACAAACATTGGACAGTGCTCTCCCGAACTAGTCAGAGACTGTATCTCGGGAGAGACAAATTATTCTTCCTAATAATGATAGTCATCCCCTATATAGGTACTGTGAAATTGAACGTCTGTCATGTTGAGTGCCCTCTAATAAGCCATGTCACTAAGATCATTTGGAAAAATACTCAGTTCGATTTTGTCAGAAATCACTTCTCTATTGCGGAAAAATTGAGTTCAATATGGCCTGAAATCACTTCCCTATCACGGAAATGGACTTACCCACCTGTGACTATCCTACAAGAGACAATTTGAAGTATAATATATCTATGTATAATGTTTATACTTACGGTAGCGAGAGCTTCCTCGTAGGTTGTGCCCTGGGGGTGCGGGGAGGGCGGAGGGGAGTCACGGATTACGGCCGTGCTGGGCATCTCGCATATCACGCAGCTACCTGCAACAGAATCACAAGTTATAAGTTAGTTATGTAATGTTGATGTGAACATTGTAAGGAGACCTAACTATGGTTTGGGGTTTAATAGCCTGGCGAGGTTCCGTAGAGTAAGGTGACGAAGAATACACGATGAGTGGTGTCTGTCTGTTGAAAAATTTAGATGTAGAATTAAACCCAATAAGAAGTTCTTTGTTAAGGTTGTTAAATCTCTGATAACTTTCTAAGGAATAAAATAAACTCATTACGAATATATTTTTTATTGTTATTTTATCTTTTTACAAGTTGCTCCCAAAGCAAGAATAAATTAATACCAATAAATAAATTTCATGAAACAAAAACGCTAAAAAATATTTGCTAGGTCACCTTTAGCAATATTTGAAAGTGACATCACTTGTTTGGAATGTTGGTCTTGTTTTGAAATTCTGCCTCTTTATTAGAGAACTTTTTAATATAATTAGGAAAATTTACAATATCATTTATATTCGTAGACCCATATAGTAACTGTTCACTGAATCAAACGAAGACATTTCAATTACAGCGCCAAGACAAATAAGGTTGAATAACACGCCGCAAAAACAAGAAACAAATCCGAAGCGACAAATAAATGAAGCGACAGCAAAACTCATTCTAGATTATATTTCAAATGTAATGAATCGTGAGGACCACCGACTGTGGGCATTAGAGTACCTAATCATTACCATGATTCCGTCATTACAGTCACGCTCGATTTACATTGCCACCTTCGCAGGCATAGCATCACATACTATCTAGGGATAGACGTTGAATGAACTCGTGCTCATCTAGGATTTAAACTACGGAATAATCGTACATCGAGAGTTCCGGATGTATTTGAACTGATATTTGGATATAAATAGAATATTTAACGAATTAGTGAGTTTTCTGCGTTATTGCCTTTTCTTGTTCAGTCAATACTTCATCTTTCATCCTATTATACATATGATAATTTGTTTCATATATGAACGTATTAACTTAGTTCATCTTTTATATACGTATTTTGATGTATGTCTGTATAATTCTAAGATAGCTAAATCATGACTCCTACTTACTAATAAAAACAGTAGTGCTAAACCTGTATTTATTATCTAAATTCTCCAACATGGAACAAAAACTACGATATGACGTTTATAATTTGTCTAGTCTTCTCACACTCGCGTGGCCTTGGAGATTATGATACAGCAGTTGTATAAACAGTATAATTGCTAATGGCACCCCACTTACATAAGTCACCAAGGCATCTGAATAAAGTTAATTGGCTTCCATATATGACATAATGTTTACTATTAAAGAATAATAATTAAAAAGAGACAGGCGACTTGATTTTTTTCTTTTGGTAAGTGTTAAGAGCGAACGGTGCCCTTTCAGTATACTTACAGGCTATAGTAATACAAACAATACAGCTGTCATTGAAAAAATATGTTAGCATTTAAAGCCTCATTTCACCAAATATAACCATACCATAAGGTATATTTTTCACTTTTTTAACACTAACCATTATTTATCAATTTAATGTACCATTAATAATTAATACCAAACGTTTCAATATAGCTTCGACTAATGTATATTTTATGGACGTAGAATACTTTTACTTAAAAATGATTCATTAGTTTATTTATAGTCAAAGCAACCTTTTTAGGACGGCCGCTAGCAATCAACCCGTTTCGGTTACAAAACCTCGAAAAGTCAAACCAGTGTGTGAGTCATATATTCGCTACAAGCAGAGACTGACTATTAAGGAAACCTGTCATTCTTGCTTTCTTTACCTTAGCACAATTAAGCTGCTATGCGAATGACCATTGGCAATGTCAAACCAAGAGCATATATTTAAATCTGTATTAATTAACATCATTAAATATAACAGTTTTCCTGGAGCTATTTGAATGTCAGTAAATCAAAAGGGTTGTGTCAGGATTTGATGAAAGGGAACAGTGTTTAGCCTATAAAGGAAGTAGTAACATTTATTTTAAATACTAAAATTCTCATTCATTCATTCTTAAATACTAAAATTATAGTATCTAGTTTCGTAGTACAAAGAAATAAAGGTTCTTAACCTTTGCAGCAAAATTGATTGAAAACTTTCGTGAATTCAATATTACCTCAAAATTTTTATTATCATAATTTATTATTATCAACACAGTAGTAAGATCATCAGCTGAGAATCACGATATTCTTTGGTCATTCGAAAGTCCAATAAATAAACTTGTCTTCCTCATACGCCTTGATGGTACAAGTGCAATAAAAATGGAATAAACAGCACTTACTGGTTGCGAAACCAATGCCACAATCATATCTCTTTCGGGCTTTCTTAGTAATGTCCTTTTGAGGCCCCTCGTAAATTGAGCAATGTATACGCAACATGCGTCAACAGAAGTAACCATTTGTATGAAGAGTTGATACTTATTGAACCTACTTACTGAACTGTTGCGTCCTCCTTGTACTTACATGACCACTCAAACATGCGTTAGAACTTATAACTTAATGCACTCGTACGATAAGTATTTTTGATTCCACTTATGTGCTTTAGGAGAATTTTATTTCGATGTATGTAAAAAGAATTTGAATGTATGTTTATTTTTTAAAGCTTCAATATATTTTGAAGTAAAGGTTAAGTAAATAAAATAGATATAGCAAATTTTACGCTCAGAACAGACATGGTACTTCATTTTAAAGTAACTTCATGCAATATAAAATACATCTGCTTTCAAAGTGGTCAGAAGCTTGGGCTCTTTAGTGACCATAACTTTCTATGTTTTACTGTACACATGATCATGTTTTATTTCTTTGTTTTACTAAACATATGAGAAAGACATTGGCAATTTAATAATTCTAATTACCTTTTTTTATCTAGTCATAGTTTAAAACCCTATAACGATATTCAATTGGCGTTTTAGTACATACATATATTAATTATGATCAAAGGTTGAAGTACAACTACACACTAAAACTCTGCCTGATAACAAAGATCATATGATAAGGTACCTCGTATTTACCTAACAATTAGTCAAGTATTGTTACGCGAGAACCTCACTTAAATAATGTCAAACTATAAATATTTCAAGGAAAACCTACTTGATTTAAGTTATGCCTTTGGCTAACAAATTAACCGTGAAGGCTGACTGATTAAGTAATTATTAAAACGGTAGCGCATAGCTTGAATATTTAATGTTTGTAAATTATAAGTAGTTATAACTCAAATGTTAATTTATTTTGTAATTAGGTACCAATATGTTTGCTTGTCATAAAGATACATAAGGAATATTTTATTATTGCTATAAAACAGAATAATAGTGTTTAATGATAAATGTATTTTATTCTCAACAAATGTTGGAACTTAATGCCAGATGTGTCGAGAAATTTTTACCATCCCTTCGAAATGTATATAAGTCATAAAATTTATTTATAATTCGACAAAACATGCCAAAAATAGCAGAAGTTACACTATGCAACTTCCAAAACTATCTCATCATATAAAGGCGACTTCACGATATGAAGAAACCAGACATTTCATCTCCACATTGAGTAAGACCGAACATTTAAATATAACTGTTACCTGACTCTTGCACAATAAACCACGGGCTCGTTTGTCCATATCGATAAAAACGGCTATTAGCATTAAGCCGTTTTGTTTCTGCTTGACACAGTATAATTGATGACAGGACATTAAGAAGTAAAGTGACGGATCTAATCGCTTAAGTAGATTAATTATGTACGTATGAGAAGTGTTGTTTAAATATACACTGCTGAATTTAATATGATCTTCTTACAGCAGCTGTAAAAATTTTGTATGTTAATATGATATTTACAGATATTGTCGTTTCTTCAGACACATTTGGTGAATTCAATATTGTGCTATGGGGTTGTGAGCTAAAACTCCTGTTCTTCATATGTTTTATGATAGTACCTAATATTTAAAATTATGCTGAAAGTGTTATTGAATTCCTCAACAATTTATAACAAAAGGACAAAAGCGAATGAAATTTTGTACATTAATAACTTTAATTCTTTTTTAAACAACTTTAAATCGTTTTTTCTTGTACAATAGGTCATATAAACCTTCTATAACAATGTTATTTTTGTTGGTATATAGTGTCCACACCTTGTTAAGATCAATTCAATTTGAATTCATACCTTGTCCCATCAAGAAATTGATTCGAGTGACGGATACGTAGAGTTTGAACCGATCTCGACATGCCATAAATTTTAATGACCTCCTGTTTTGTGGTAACAATCACTCTCCATATGGTCTTGGTATTTCGACCTGCCATTGTATGCGAATTCATTCCACCTGGCGTTGGGTCTTGTGTGAATACACAATGCAGAGGAATCACTCCATTATTATGCAATAAGGAAGACCTGACTGGACACTTGAAGAATTTGATTTGTTGCCAATTAGCATCTGTAAAGTTGATTGCGATGCAATTGCGTACGGGCTTGCATGTAAATTAATGTAAAGGGGAATCAGTTCTCACTCACTTTGTCACTCTACCTTAATTATTTGGCATATGACATAAATGCATCGATAAATGGAGGATGTCTCAATGTATTGAAAGTTTCTCAAGTATTGAAAGTTTAAAAAAATAATTTTTTTTCGATATATACTAAGCCTAACTCAAATATTCCTCATGAATTGATTCTACACATTTAATTGAAACATTGTACCTATACATTGACATCATTTCATCCCTTTTGAGATGGAGAGAACCTTAGAGACATGACAATATCTCATAGATCCCTCCTAGCTTGAATACTGTGGTTAAATGATATATGGAACATTGGTGGCATAAATAATATGTAAAATATAACTATTAGTACAATTTTAACTAACAATTAACTGGTAAGTCCGGACTTACTGAGAATTACTTGGTATAAAAGAACCTTCGGTCCATCTATCAAATTTTTCGTTTGTTTTAGTATACGTAGAACTTCGTAGACTAAAAGTCAATAAACCTTTATCGTGCTTTACCCATCAACTGCAATAGAATAATTGTTGTAATAAATTCCACTCGTTTATGACCAAAAGTCTCGTTACCTTTAAAATCTGTCTAAATATGACACAAGTTTTAATTAAGTTAACCGACAGCTATCCAAAATTTAAGAAATAACTATAAAACGTAATTGAAACATTAAACTTTAAATTATTACATTTAAGTTTATTCCAAGATATCTTTAATTCAACTAGACACACATTCAACGTAACCAACATTATACATTCCCACACATAATAGATTTATAGCTTCACAGAAAATTAACTACCAAAGAATACTTAATATGTACCATACAATAAACATACAAACATGTCCATAGGCCATACAGTAACTACGCAATTACATCCCAGTACCAAGAAAAGTCGGAATCAATCAAATGAATACGATTACGAGAGACACGATGTGGCAACGGGTTAATTCGTCTAAGGTGAGTCGGAGGCCCTTTGGCATTTAGTTACATCATCAGGAAATCCAATAGATGGCTCTCCAGCTGGTTTATTGCTCATCCGAGAGTAAATAGTTGAACTCGTAATACCTTAGAGCATATTTTATGTCGGACATAAATGCTCGAAATGCCAAATCTGATATTTAAGTATTTGGTTCATCGTTAAAACTTAACTACGATTCTGATAGATGACAAACAGTTTTGTCATAGAGCTGTAGTATTTTACTAAGAATTACAGATGTAAATTATGATATTCTCTTCTGATCTGACTGGAGCATATATCATGTCTTCCTCTTTTAGGTAAATATGGTCAATCACGCTTTTTGCTTGATTCACAGTGCGTGACCCAAAACAACAAAATATTATTGACAGTATCCCGTTAACTTACCTTACATACTAATAGACGAGGCAAACAGATGACAACAAACATTCAATTAAGGTATTGTAGCGGACCACGTCCAATCCCTACAACTAAGCAATTAGCAGGAGTCTGACTCGAGACTGATTGGAACAGAGTGGTTGTGTGATAGGCAGTTGGACAAACAATAGGGCTTTAAAACTATTAGCTTTATTATGAAACCCTAAAACGTAAAAGAATAGCTACAATAGTCATATATTATATAGCTATACTGGATATAGTGTGTTAGATTTTAAGTTTTATGATACTTAATATCCGTCATAATGCCGTATAAGCGCACCTTAGTATACTAAGGGCAAATCAATAATAAATTTAATGAACTGTATATTGTTATACGAATTCATATACGGTAACATGTGTACACGGTACACGGTCAACATATGTATAATTATCCTAAAAGTATTACTTCTGTTTAATAGTATTATCTTCTTCCAATTAGCAGACACTTACCCAAAACAATAAGAATTATTCAAATTATACCAATACATACTTCCTTATTTAACAACACAAACAAACACGTCAACAGCTTAGTATAATAATACAGAAATAGATTAAGCCGCGATGATGTAGGTAATGCAAGTTTACCATGAAATCAATGTCATTGTGAAGTCCAATGTCATAAATCCTCAAGTATATCGTCGTGCAAGTTTGCACTAACATGACGACACGTCATAAAAACGTGGGAATACGTTTGATCATTCTACGGATGATGACTCGCTAAATAGTCTTTTGTGTTCGTCATAAATCTTAACTGATAAGACGATCATTGTCATATACGTCTTATTGTAAGACACATAAGGAGGGATAGAGCCACGGGTCTGAAGATGACTAAGTAGAGAATAAACTTGTTATTATCATATAAGATCTGATATCGGTCTACCCTCTGTAGGAAAGCAGACGTTGATTGCAAACATACACCGTACGTTATTATACGTACATGTACATATATATAAGTGTTAGTACTTCCTGGCGAATTTCATTTTGTCCTAGTTATATACTAAAATAAAGACCCGGAGTAACAACCCTTAAGAAGAGCATCTCGTACATACAGATATATACTATATAAGGTTCAAAACGATGAAATATAAATACATATAAAAGCCGACACTTCCTTAAACAAAGCCGTTTATTGACCATTTAATTTGCATTTGTCGCTTGGAGAGCCTTTTAAGGAGAGAACAAACAAATTTTCCTCATTAAATTAGCATTAAAATCATAAAACGTTGATGTGAGCCAACATTCCCTTACACCCTTTGTTTTCACGATTCATTGACCTCCGTGTATTAACATTTTATGCTCTTCTTCATCTCGGTCAATATTGTTTTTTTAGTTTTTGTAACAAATATTTGGATGTTATTAATATTTGCCATTTGTCAATGTGTGTTTTCGGTGTGCGTTCTGTAGTTTCAATACGAGATCTGTTTCTTGTCATGATCGTGTTAGTTATGATTCATAATAGAAAATAGTATATTACAAATACCAACAAACATTCTACTTCAATCCCTTTTAGGGTGGACAGAATCTCGCAGACGTAATATATGTATAAACACTTAATATACTTATATCGTCGGACCCATCGGTATCGCGAAGTCAATGATATGTTGGAGACAGGTCGACTATCCTAACGCTACAGATTATTTACGATTGTACGGTTACCGAATAACAATAAAACTAACAGCTAGTCATCAATTTCCTTTTACGGTATGGTTGATGTTCTATCAAAGCTTTACGAAGCTGTTCGTTACGATAAATATATTTGTGCATATAAACACCGTTTTAACTGGAAACTAGTGTGTTAGTTGAATACCAATTTCTCAGAATCCATTCGCATTCCTGTAGAGCAATAGTGTCTAGATTTCCATTGATAAAGGCTCACTTAATATGGCTATGTGTGTGCAAGTACCGACTATGAATACATTATTTGTCTTTGGAGGCGTGCAGTTGAACGTTTTATCGATATTTCATTCATAAAAGGCGATAGCCTTCGATAGAAGCACTGAATGACAGAATATGAAAATAAAATTATGATCAGATTGTTACGACGTATGATATTAACAGATAGTTTAAACAAAAAGTAACAGATTAGTGACTTTGCAAGATGTACAACAATTTTCAATAAGATCAGCACTAGCTTATACTCTCTAACTTACTCGTATATGCTTAAGTAAACCTAAGTTATGCTAACTTAAGCTTTTGTTTACAATTACACTCATACACTTAATCATTTAAAGACCAAAGTCGTTGACATGAATCATGCCTAGATAAGATTTATGGCGTATACGACTCATGATATGACATCATTGGAACTACAAGTAGCGTCGAAAGGTATGGAAAGATTGTATGTATTCATGTACTCGTACTTTAATAATTACTCCTGCACTTTAGTCATCTCAAGTATTCCGAGAAGAAATAATTTTACCTCTTTGTTGGTAAAACAAAGAAGATCTATATATTACAAACCATGCATTTTGCCACATATAGCTACTTTTGTTTACTTATAAAACTTATGATTTTCTGAATCTATAAAAAGCTCTACATAAGAAAAAATATGGAGTCACTTAGTAATTAGCTCTTCTTAAACAATGCCCCAAGACAGAATAGAAAATATTTATTAACAGATACACACAAACACACACACATGGGCAGTTTACTAACGAAACATTGTTTGACACAAAGCGTATCTGTCAATGGGCTCTGACTCAGCGATTGTGCATGGCAATTACGAACCAATGTACAATAATCTTCTAAGGGGTTACCTAGAACGTGACGTACTAAAACATAATAACAAAAGGACTGTCTCCGTGATTATTTTGTATAATTGCTGTGGTTACCAAAAACCGCAAACAGCAAGCAATCGCACTTAATGAACGGTAATGACTTAGAACTTGAACCATGGGATAGGATATAGCTTCATTTGAAGTATAGATAATTAGAAATATAGCTTAAATTATATATGGCGTTACAACAACCAAATGATTAACCTACTGATTACTGAAACTACACAACACCATAATTTATTCCTTGGTCTAGTGAGAATAATTAAAGTATGAGTATGGTACTTTAATCACAAAGTTAAATGTTAATAACTCTTTTATAACTTCTCAAGTAAGTAACGTTGATATTAAAATTGACACTTTTTTTGCCTTTTTTTATGTTGACGAAAAAAACGACTAAACCTCTCGACAACTTACCATAAACTTAAAAGCTTTTATGAAATAAAGTATTTTTACAGGTTTTATTAATACCTTGAAGTATTAATTCAACAACGTACTTGAATACATATTTTGTGACTTTAGATAGAACAATCTGACAACAACAAAGAAAGGCATTCATATTTCAACATATTTTCTACTCAGAGGTCTACCTTAAGAAAGCAGCCAGAGAATTACGGTTATACCCTATAATGTTAACTTCTAACCATCCATGAAATGTAAGATGTTAAGAAATGCTATTTTATCCTAAAATGGTCACCTTACAGCAACCGTTTGAGGTATGCTCTGTAATAATAGACCCTTGGGCCATAACTGGGCTGATAATCTCTCTGTGACTACATACTTATGGTCCCTACAGGCCGATAATATGTAATTTAACCACACGTGCCGACCGCTCGAGTTATTGGTCAGATAGAACAGTTACGCCCCCTGGCTATTTGTAATTTAGAAATATGTACTAGCGTTTTCTAAACGCAGTTTGAATCTATTTAACAAATTAATGCCGGTGAAGGAATACAAGAAAATTATATACTTACTAGATGACTGATATCATATTATAATTTATTCGAAGTATAATTTAATTGAATGAAATGTAATTTTTATGTGTTTGATAATTTTATTTTGAATTTGTTATGTCTCTGATATAATCAAATTATTGTTTATGAATTTTATTGTATGTAATTGATGTGAGTTTGAAACATTTTTTTACATATTCCTCTGCTGAGTTAATTATGTTATGTTTAATAACAATTCCGCATGAGTCACTCTACCATTGTCACGGCTTCATTTATTAAATACTGAACCTAAACATGATGATAGTGTAAATTATTATCGAAACCTCTCAGTACCCCAAAACCGGTTATAAATGTGACTTATGCAATGGAAGATGGTATGTAACAAAAACATTCGTAATATAAATTCCTAAATAATTACCTATCACTTCGAAGAATACACGTATCTATCAACTACAACTTGCCGCCTTTGAAATGTTAAATAAACAAATAGATTTCCGCTAACTACAAATGTTGACCAAAGATACTAGACCAAAATAAATATTTGGCAGGGTCCTTCTAATATTCGTGTACACATTACCTAAGGACCCAACCAATTTCATTGGAAATACTTTGGGATTTGTTGGCTTCATCGGAAAACTGGTTCGTATTTTTAACTAATGTAAAGCTTAGCCTTATCTATGAATGGGTTAAAGCAGAATAAATCACTTGCTAATTTAAATTAGTCGTCTATTCTAGTCACAGCGTAAACATATAAAAAAACTTGATGCTTATTTTATGTCATGCTCAAGTAATACCTGTGAAATATTGTAAATATACACAAAAACGAACATTTGTGTATCTTACACAATAATTGAACTTAAATTATGCTTAATAGTTTTTCTTACCAATAAGTCTACATTACAAAATCAAATATAGTGATGTTTACGGAAGACCGGAGTGCTTATTAGAGGTCCATAAAAATATTTGTAACCATAATTAAGGTAGGCGGGCACAATGGTCAAGCCTTGTTTATTTTTAGTTAGGCAAAATGGCTGGAAGGCGATTGGTTTTTCAAACGATTTAACATGACGAAATAGAGGTGTTGTTTTCCTTAAAAACAGGAATAATTAGAAATAGTTAAGGTTCACAAGTAAGATCCCTTTGATGTAATGCAAAACAAATCAGTTTTTATCGAATAGTTAGTGCTGTAAGATATTGGTGTACGGCACCAGTATTCTAATATCTGTGACACTACGGGAGCAATAAATATGACTATGTATGTTTATAAGGATATCATTAATGGTAAGCTTTACTGACTTGGTATGTGTGTGTAACTCTGTAAATAAATACGCATCGCAATATAATAACACTTTTACGGTAGTCGGAGTGTTGACGTCAGTGTAATATTTGACTACTATTAATTAGTAGCCCACGGATCATCAGGTCGTCACTACCTAAGGTGATGATATTATTCGTATTCATATTAAAGGGCTATAAATTAAGTTACCCTATTTTGTAATCATTCTGCATCTCTGTTGCGGTTCGTAAACTCGTTTTTGTATTTGCTGACGTGTACTCTATGCTATTAAAAACATTGGCTAATTTTGAAGTACTACTTTTTACTTACGAGTATTTATAATTAATAATATCATTTGTAAGATTCGTGACAAAAGGGCCGTACAAAAAGTCGCAATGTTCAATGATCGAACATAAATCTAATTAGAGGTTTCAAATGATGTATCGCAAAAAACTTAGTAGGCGGGTACTAACATTGATAAAATGGGTTTTTAATTCCCACGATGTTACTGGATAATTATTGGCACGGATCGTGCTAATGAACTTTAATAATATGTTTTAGGAAACACTTAAGCGTTGGTGGTTTATGATTTTACGAATATACTAATTGTTGAAGACGATACGATACGATTGATTGACTACGATAACTATTGTTTAACAATAATTCAATAATGTTCGTACTAACTGGCATTTTGCTTGTATATTCGTTTATACTAATATAAGCTTATTGTTATCGTATCTTATAAGAACACAAACATAAGAAGCCTAGATTATTCAACACTTAAATAAGTTTACTTTTTCATGACTGAATAAGAACAGATGATGTTGCGAACATATTATTTAATATTTTTCACTCAGGAGTTCATTCAAGGTCGAGCCTTAAATTTAAACAATGTAAAGAAAACCTTCATTACCAGAGAACAAATGATTAAAATTCATACTCAACATATCAAGTAAACAGCGAAAAAATCCTTCAGGTTATTGTTGACGCCTACAATGGCATTCCTCCATACATTATGACTTAGCATCGCCAGTTATGTCACTGAACAGCCTTAGCGAAGCCTTTTATACATCGGGAAATCTATATTTGGATGTACGCGTCATTGTTTGGTGTCGCACATAATATTGTGTTTATGGCATATCTTGTTGACGGATAAGTAATATTCAAATCGTAGCCATTGTTTTTACTTATAGGTCATCAGATAAAATTATCATATGGTCAACGTTATAAACTTTGATGAGACTTAACTATATATAATATTATACGTACTAATATTTATATATTCCCTTAACTCAATAATAAATATATTACTACTTGCTAAACGTAAAACATTTACTTAAACAGTACTTAATATTAAACTTACAGAGACATATTAATATTATTATTTTATATCTTTCTTTCATAAATTTCATAATTTCTAACATTATTACCTATCAATAAAATATATACTTACCCTTTTGGAAAGCCGGTATCAAAACACGTAAAGATTCATTCACAAACCACTGAAAACAAACAGTCGTAGCACGGTAACACCTTTTATGTAACTATGGAACACAAAATCACTTTAATTTCCCTGCAGCTAGCACTTTTCATTCATGAAAGATACGAAAATATATTTATTTATTACCGAAAGGCTTGGACACGCTCGTTGGCTGGCCGCGCACGTTTGGCGCCTTAACATGACGAGTCGCGGAAATCTCGATACGCCGCGCCGGAGTGGGGATTCAACCAAAAAGGAAAACTGCGTGGACGGATCTCCTTGTTACAAATTTAATCGTCCTTACTAAATAAAAAATATTATTGCTGTTGGCGCTTTTTTGTTATTGTGTATTTACGAGTATGTAGAACATAACTAACATCAAGTGATGTAACGCGATAATAAATCTATTTAAAGGTTTCTGTAAATTCATTTGTAAAGTACAATTTAGTTATTTTATAACATTACATCACATAAGTAACACATATGATTATAACTAATAGTTAAATAAATACAACATGAATACCCATAATAAGTTTGCACAACAGTTAAAGTATGTATGTAAACAATACATTGAACTGTTGGTCAAAAAGTGTGTTGACACTAGAAATATTTATCATCACATGAGTGACCTTAATTAAATCTTGTAATGCAAACTTTATACTCTTTGCACAGCTTTTCACGGGTACTTTTAATCAAATAGACCATAGTTTTATTAGCGCCTTCGTACTTTGTTTATTTTCCATCTTATGACATTTATAAGCAGCATAAGCTTAAGTGGATTAACCGGTTTTATCACTTTGTTGAATACCGTTCAAGATTACTGTGACTGAATTTAATTTTCTACGAACACAATAAAAAGGTCTTTGAGTAAACATATAAATTTTCAATTGGAAGCATTTGCAATTAATTGCGGCATGACTTACAAGATAAACTTCTTGTTTGTAAATAGTATAAGAGAACATATTGAGTCAAACAGATGTTCATTTAAAACCATGGGATATTAATCGAAATAATTCATGATTCATTCATTCATGTTTTTAGAATAGAACTATTCTGGAAGTTTTTATTTATATATATATTATGAATATATTTAATTAGCTTAAATCTGTCCTTGGCACGTCGTAAAAGGCAACGAAGAGGCACACACCAAAAATAATTCATACTTATTTTTGGTGGGCGATGGGCTGGTAACCTTCAATAATTCCTTAAGTATTATATTTTATTTACAGTTACTTGTTAGTGGGTAGTACATAAGTAAATAGTACAGAAGGTTAAATTAAAACCAGTGTATATACGTATATATTCAAAGTGATATAACACGTCAAAGGTATAGGATAATAATACTGCACTAGAGATGCGTCCTCGGTCTGAATTAGTTTGTTGCAGTACAATGCTTGACAAAGGTTTCCCTAAGGATACTCCAAAAGACACGATCACTCGTAACTTCTTCATTCACTACCAGCGATCTTCTTCAGGACACGCGCCTACCTGACAGGGGTCATACTACACGACGTTTACTTCAATACGTATACTTGTCATGTAGTATACCTAAATATTAATCATATCCTTACTGTCACGGTGAAGCTCCACCTCTTAGATGACACCGTCTTGCCTGTATTCCCTGTGAGCCACTCCATGTTATGGACGCTATTATTATTACTTTAAGTATTAAAATATTTCAGGGTATTGTTTGCGGAAATAGGCGAAACGAGTGTTTTCATTTTTCAGTTTAAACCTATTTAGAATGTCCCTACACCAATTATGTTTTCAAGGTATTCAATGAAAGACTGAAATTAATGACTGCAGTAGTTTGCACAGTTAGCTATTAATAATTACGTAAATATATACCATACTGCCATGATCACTGCCTACCCCTCTACAGGGAATCAGTCGTGATGTTCGTGTATGTAAGTATGTATGTACGTACGAGTATGTTTGTAACCCCATTTATAATAAGATATTTGTTATGTATCTGTTAGTAGTATTAATATGTCCTCATCAAACACGGGACCTCACAGTCAATAGCATTGATGATGAGCTTATATGACAAAACAATTTCAATACGCCCTTCACTGCATCTTCGATTGAATGCACTTTGAAGGAAAACAACTTTATACGGCGTGTGGTCTATAAACTTGACGATGACACCAAGAATAACTTAATTAATTATGTGTCTGTAATTCCAAGAGCGTTTGTCACACGGCTTATAGTTTTCTTGGTTTATTGTTTATTTAAATGTAGGTAGTGAATTAATTACAATTGCATTTTTCAGCATTCAGGATATTGCACCAATATGTGTCACTCATTGATTAATTTAGGTAAGGGAATCATTTTGAGAAAAGCTGCTTTTCTTTGGCATATACAACCTATACCAACACGGTGACATGAAACGTTTCGTGATCACTAACCTTCGAAGAAACGATGGTGCTTACTCCACTTAATACCCCAAAAGAATAAATAACTATGAATCCTATAATTTATATATAATCACCATATGATTGATCTGAGCTCACGTGTTAAGACTAGCAGCTTTCAACGAGTGGCAATAAGAGTAGAAACCAAATCCACATATTATATTTAATTTCTATACTAGTCAGGGACGTAAAAATAATGCTAACTAGCTGCCGCTCTTCCCGACATGTCGTAGGAGACAGGAACTAGGCGTAAATGAGATTAATTGGGCGATGGGCTACGAATCTGTCACCAATGTTCCATATGACATCACAACCTAATATGTATGCGAAAAATCTAGACCTGTCCTAGGAGATACTAAATCTCGGAGGTTCTGTCGACTGATTGAAGGACATGAATGTATGTATGTATATTTTATTTCTATTCTCTAATCGTGTAGCCACTTGTCTGAGCACAGGACCCTGAACCAACCGCCCCAGTGGGAGGACGAGGTATTGAGTGATCTTGTTTATCGAGAGGCCCAGATGCATTGCAATGACGCGTGGGCTTTCGCATCTATTAGCCACGATGTCATAATCCTAGGCTGGTATTTGACATGGTGAGAGTGGTTGACAGAGTGAAGTTTTAGCCCTGGAAGAGTTTGAAATTATGGTGTATTTTTTTAATAATAACGTTGGTGTAACTATGGCGACGGAATAACAAGAAGTGCAAACACCATAGCTTCAGCGAACGTACTTTTGCTGACATAACCTTGATTGTTCACAGTCGTCTATGGTGCGTCAACAAAGTCAGCAGTTCAGTGAAAGTTGAAAATACAAATAATTATTTTTGGCTGAATATTTAGTCAATTGTGATGCCAAACTGGCTAAATATGTTCGCTTTGGGATAAGATTTGGATCCTCAACTGGAACGAACCGAAGAACAAGGAAGAGAGCAAGGAATTGGAAGTTCGATTTCGTTTTTCTTCGGTTGTAGCGGCTGGCGGCGTTGATGTAACCATGGCGATGAAATAACAAGAAGTTCAAACGCCGTGGCATCAGTGTTTGTACTTCAGCCGACATAACCTTAGAGGTGAATGGCTTAATAAAGAATTAAAAAAAAAACCTTAATCGTTGAATGGCATAGTAAAGATTTAAATAAATTTATTAAAAAAAGTTACAATAGACGCATTAATTAATATAATATAATTTAACGCATTAATATAAATATAAGGAAATTCGTATCAGGTAAATGGCGGGTTAGTAGTTAACTTAAAGTATATAAACGTTGCAATTATTTTGTTTTTATACATAAATATATAATACATCATGTTAGTATACAAGAAAGAAACCAAAGAACTTAAAAACTAAAGTATCATCGTCATATCTTTGTCAGTAGTTTGCCACTTTCTACCCACGCTTAGTGTGTTATATTTAGTTCGTTATATTTTTAATATTATATACCATTGCTATGAGTTTAATAATACTTCCTTGTATCATTTACCTTTAAAGAACCCAATACATACTCGTACATCCTACGACTATTTATATTAGTCGCCTTGACATACAAATACGATACGGAAAACACAAACTCCGCAAACGAAATTGCATAGCATATTTCCTTAGTCAACTAAACTAATCAAATTCTTAATTTATTCCCAAGCCAGTTCTCCGAATCGATTCAATAAAATAACTTGCAATTGATTAGTAGGCGATACGACATTGCTACGGTACGCCCTCTGTGAGTTGTTTTGATCGCGAAATGGAATTTAAATGCAGATTAGGACGTCTCCCTGTTGATATACGCCGAGATGCTAAATGGCTTTATTTCAGTATTAGATCTAGCGGCTAAGAAGATCTGGTATAAACTTCATTACGGAAATGGTTGAATAATACTGTTTTATTATTCTATTAGACACTGAAAAATATAGCGTAAGATATAAGTGGAATTCTTTAATGATTTGAAATCGTGAAACACTCTAATAATAATATTATTAATTATGAGAAACTTCTACAAGTTGTATACACACAGAATTTAGGCTGAGTTTTATCATTCTCTGCATAAAATGAAATATATCTGTACTTACATGTAGGTATGAAGATTTAAATAGAATATATTAACATTGGAATCTAGGTATTTATTTCGGCAAACTAGTATAATCACACAGCTCCATATTAAACAAAAGAGATCAACATAATATTCGTAATATCTATTTTTAACACATTTTTCTAGACAACATTACCATATTCATCTCTGCAACGACGATCGAGGCATCCTACGCAATATCTTTATTGCACCTGGTTAGACGGACCAAAATTGTGTTATTCGATCATGACACTGCGTTGCCAAATTGATTACGAACAAGATCATAAATTAATGGTCGTTTATAAAATAATAATCGTAATATCAATTTCACCTTATTGCTCGCTACAGTGCGAATTGAAACTATGATGAAAATTAATAAATTCGTAATCGTAAATATTTTGTTTATTACTCCGGTCTCTCATGCCAAAAATTAATATATCCATCAGACCTTAGATTACTTGAAAATGATTGGTTAGAGGCGCAGTTATATGCTTATTATAAAGACCGATGTGTAGCAAAAAAAATCGGCATTCTCCTAGCTGATACGTTTCTAATTAATAAGGAATTACCAAGTTAGGTACATGGTTAACTATCTCTGTTATTTGTTACTTGTGCAATTAAACTCGAATCAACAGTTACATTTCCTACTTATTCTCTACCTATGAATTGTTTAGCTTGATTGATACGAGCGAGCTATTCAATACAATTTAATCGCATCCATCATCTTAACTATTCAATTCATTCTGGTTCTATTGAATTTCGTTGCATCATATTCACTGACCAAACAGTTGTATTATGTTATAATAACGTAATGGCAGGTTTATGCAGTCTTCGTTAAACATGATTTCGTGAGTGTAATTCATGAATACATCAAATGGCTCATTGAGTTCAATTCTTATTTTTATTTGCATTCAACTGTTTCCTTTTAGAAAGTTGTTTTCTTGTTCTAGAAATAGGTATGTAATAAAGAAGTAAAGTAGTTTATAGAATAGTATATTATGGCAGGATCATGTAATTCAATAAAATAATCTGTTTATCTAATACATCCTTTAGAAATAAACAATAATCTAAGAGCTACCTGTATAATTTTTGTATCTCTACAGCACGTTCAGTCACCCATGTCTGAGGATCGTAATCAGTATTAGAGTTTTGTTTAAATTATATTATCTACCTATATTATTCGTTTAGAGCATCTATTACGACGAACGGACCTTTACATAAAATAAAACTTATGCTCTACAGTAGCCGGTATTTTCATTAAACCTTCTTATGATCTCGACAATATTAAAATCGTGATAAAGGCGTGTTCATATCGAAACATAACACGTTAGATAACTAATCTACATTCCTGTGGACATGCAAAAACAATGGCGATCCTATCTGTGGTGTGAGATCTTGTGCAGCAATTTTATCCTCATCAACGGACTATTTTTAAACCGGAATAGGAACATTGGAGTCTTCCCGTACTATCTAGTATGTGATATTTTACAAAAACGTCTATTGAAATGCACATGAGAAGAGTATAAATAAATAAATCATCAAATAGTGTCACCGTCGTCTGTCCCTTATAGGTAGGTAACCGAATTACTCGTTCCTAAACAGATTTAACTGAAATTTAAAAGGATTTCATTCAAAGATTTGAACAATACCCATATTATCTATGTTCGTCAAGTAGAGCTTAATTCTTAATCTTTATTTATTTATTCATGAACAACATAAATTGTATTTGAATATATTAAAAACTATTCTTAAAAATATCATTAATTATGTAAAAGTCATTTATGTTTAATCCATCAAACTACTGTGGAATTAATTATTTTTGAATAAAAGTAATCTTCAAAAACTTATATAACATATGAAGTCGGTTTCTGCGTATTCCGATGAGCTTGCAAGAAGAAGGTCGTTTTATTAGAAAATACCAGCATCACTGGAATTGAATCTGTTCATCTGATATGAATACCACAATGGCACGTCGTTATAAAAACGTGAACTTAGACTAGTGGTCACAAACTCCCTATTATAATTCACTTAGGTTTTTTGTTTGGATTTTATGTGCGGGGCATAATAAACGCGTACCTGTGCAAAATAAAAATAAGTATAAAATGTGAATAGAGTACCCGCCACATACGGTGGCAGTAGCCAAACTTGGAACTAAATTTGACGTTTCCGCCATTGCGTGTTATTTTGTATGAAAGGTAAATTTAGTATTACCAGCGTTGTGTTTTTTGCCCACTCTTTGTAATTTTTATGTTTGTTAAGGGTGATTATAATAAATTGATTTCCGGAGTTTCTTGTTAGTTCTTCTCCAAGCTAGGGTCTCCGCTGATCTAACCTCGGTAAAAAATATGTAAAGACAATGCTCAGTGCCATGTTTGAAATAATAGTTTTAAGAGATTCGCGATTTATACTCATGATATAAGATATAAGGGTGTGTATAAGATTGATTGCAGCTGTGGGAAATCCTACGTCGAACAGACTAAACGGTCTATTGCGGACAGAGTGAAGGAACACATAATATATGTAATATATAATAAGAAGGATAAGTCCCGTTAATTATTAATCATGTTTGAAATAGTTTAATAAACATATTTTGACTTTGATATATTAATTTGTTTTATTTGAGTTTATAGCTCTGCAACCAAAGATCGTTACAAATGAAACCTATAATGTTTCGAGCCGTATGGCACAGTGAGTGCTAGTTTTGGCGTGTTTACTGGTAACACTGAATTACGCGACTGTGGCGACGCCTCCAACTGCCACCGTATGTGGCGCGATCTCTAACTTTTGTCTAATCATGCATTCACGTCAGTCAGCATCAGTTTTTGTTACTTTATAATTAATAAGTGTATTTAGTATTATTTGAACTTCTTATGGAGCGGATCGATGAAAGGAGGGTCACAAAACGAATTTATAAAACCAAAATGGAGGGTAAAGTTGGACTTATACAGATCGATTGATGACATTCTTTTCAAGGCTTGTGTACGTAGTGTTAAGAACAGGAGAGCATGTATGAGAAGGTTAATGGGTGTGAGTGAAGCAAGAGAGATAGGTCCGGATCGTTCCAGCTGGCGATCGATAGTGTCTGCCTATACCATTCGCCACTTAGAGGCGTGATTATATTATCATATTATATATAGATTATATGTATGTATATACAAATTTAATTAAGTACTGATTTAGAATCTGTGGCATGAAGAATAAAAGCAGCAGGTTTAGTCAAATTATCGAAGATATCATAAACACGTTTTTTAAGAATGGATACGTGACATTGTCAAAAAGGTTGTGTCTCAAAACTTCTTGGAACGAACGAGATAGAGTACCCGCCACATAAGGTGGCAGTTGGAGGCGTCGCCACAGTCGCGTAATCCAATGTTGCCAGTAAACACGCCAAAACTAGCACTCACTGTGCCATACGGCTCGATACATTATATTGAGGTTTCATTTGTAACGATCTTTGGTTGCAGAGCTATAAACTCAAATAAAACAAATTAATATACCAAAGTCAAAAGTCAAAATATTCTTATTCAAAATAGGCCCTATCATAAGCTCTCTTTGAAAGTTATTTTATGATCTAAGTACAAATTAAAAAAACTATATATTGACAAAAGGAATATATATGAGTGAAGTGGAAGGGCGGTTACGTAGGGGCCGGCCTAATAAAACATATATGTAACAGTCAGATAGACGCTATATTGAAAAAAGGTGACGTTAGGAGTACCTATAACCGCCGAGAGTGTATTAGAGAATGTATGAATGTCAATGAAGCGAAAGTGGTCTGTCAGGATCGGGACAAATGGGGATCCGTGATCTCTGCCTACCCCTCTACAGGGAATCAGGCGTGATGTGTATGTATGTATGTAAAAAAACTATTTCAAACATGGCACTGAGCATTGTCTTTACATATTTTTACCGAGGTTAGTTCACCAACCATTTCGGCTGCTCAAGATGCCACGTCATGAAGACCACGACCGCTCTGATAAGAGCGTAACGATTGAGAAGAAGAAGTTCAGCGGAGACCCTTGGAGAAGAACTAACAAGAAACTCCGGAAATCAATTTATTATAATCACCCTTAACAAACATAAAAATTACAAAGAGTGGGCAAAAAACACAACGCTGGTAATACTAAATTTACCTTTCATACAAAATAACACGCAATGGCGGAAACGTCAAATTTAGTTCCAAGTTTGGCTACTGCCACCTTATGTGGCGGGTACTCTAGTCCTTTATATAGAAACAGTCAGACAAAAACAGCCTTGAGAATATCTAGTTCATATCTAGTTTACCATTTTAGTCAAAATAATGTAGGACGTATGGACTAAGCAGCTTGATAAACCGCCTCTCTAAACATAAATCAGAATAAATTTTGAACACTGAATATACATACATATACATTCACGTCCTTTAAGCTCTTTTGGGGTGAACAAAATTTCAGGGCTATCATAATTATCAACCCGGTCACTTTTTATCATGATTTGGGGTTTTACTGTCATACTGATCTTAGCTAATCGTCTAGATTTATTTCGGAGTGCAGAAATACGCAAATGTGTCTGGAATATTATGGTATTATCTCCTTGTTCACGGTGTTGTGAGGACTTTATGGAATATTGGTGATAAATTCTAAGTGCACCGGTCAATACTTATCATTGTCACAAAATGACAGAGGATGCAGAACTAAATAAAATATCGCAGTTCTCAATAACTTAGAATATTGAAAATACCTGGCTCCTTGATGTAAGGATCCTCCTATTATATCTCCTTGCTAATTAACTTTTTAAATAATGACGCTATTGCACGCCCTGTGACTTATGTCAGAATATGATGGTGACATTCTTGTGACTTTTAATCAACTTCAAGTAATCTACGCATCAAGGTCCGCTGTCAATCTTAAGGTCAATGTCTTTACCGGGTTGTGTACCTCAAGCTACCTCACGTAGGATTGCTAGTGGGCGATCCAATCACGTCTCTACTGTCAAAATAACACGCGTAGGTTTATAATTCGCCGTCTACAATGATTCGGCTCGTGGCTTCGTAGTAAATGTTCAGGGAGAGAAGAAGCTTTAAAATGAACGGTTAGTTATGACTTCATAAGTGGTGAATGAAGTCCAAAAGTTTTTGGTGACGTCACTCCTTATCTTAGATACTATTTGACTGTATGTGTAGTCAGTTACTAGTACAAAGTGAAATAGTGCTCACCCGTTACTCTACAATAAACGTTAATTACCTACTTATTTCTTAATTTAGACACACTAAGACCAAACCCATTCCCATCAGACCAAAACAAATTTTTAGAACAGTAAGTATTATTATTATTATTGTAAGAAATAAAAAGATCTTTGAAATCTTTCATAGATTGGCACTCCATAGATAATTACGGTCAACATAGGAGTACGTCAACATATTGGAAAGAATCTGAGGAAAGAATCGATAAAAATTTTTGACAGTGTCCTTAGCCAAGTGGCAGCGCTGTATCCATTCTAAATGTCTTTTAGTCCAATTTAAGACGACTATTTATACTGGTTAACATGAATAACTGAGAAATTAAAAATTAAACAAAGGACTGTGAAATTCGAACTTTATTTTTTAATTCCTATTTGTTGTGCTGATGCTTGAACAAAATTGAAAAGTGACATCTGTAGTTGAGTAGACAATATTAGTGCTACATAAAATACACGGTAGATGGCGTTGCAAGTCTTATATTTAATGGAGTTTACTTTCGAAAAGATTTCATTGGATTGTTTAACCCATGCTTCCCTGAGTCGAAGACCTACGGCTTCCTCCGCCTGGCAGTTTGATAAATTTGTCAATAGCGCTGAACTTATCTGACAATAGATATAGCATGTAGAAGTTCAAAATGTATGTGCAAATACACAGTACACAGCAATCTTCATATACGAAAATCAGGAGACATCCTAAATATATGGTCGATAACACGGCTAAGATTGTAAGGCCGATTTGCAACGCCGTTGCATCGTCAGACTCGTATGTCACTGAAACAAAATAAACAAAAACGTTATTTCTATTACAGTAGCCGTTATCGACATAAATAAAAAGACTTTCGTTTAATACAAAATTTTCAGATGAACCTCATCCGTTTACATCCGAATGATAACATATAACTTATTATTATATGTTTATTTTTTATTGTCTTACGGCAGCATGCGTTTTAATGAGTAAGGCAAAGGCTTCGTAAACCAAATTATCTGGTAATTCCAAATGTGTAATCAAATATTACTGACTTCGGAATTGACGTACAAACCTCTGACTATTCGGACTTAGCCTTAGTTATTTAGACGTAGATCGGCCTTGACAATTCCTAACATAAACTTATAAATTCAAAATAAAAAATATAAAAATAATGTTAACTAACAATGAAATGAGTTCACAAATAATGTTTAATATTTACAAATAAACATAAATATAATCTTAAAATCATTACCAAATCTAATAAGTTATTAAATGCTCTAATATTTCAGTTTTAAATAGAATACTATTTGCCTTACAAATCAAGCTATTTTTTATATTAAAATCAACTGTCTTGCAAAAGCTTATTTTTATTTCATCATCATCATCATCAGCCTGTATCAATCCACTGTTGGACATAGGCCTCCCCCAAATGACGCCACTTCTCCCTGTCAGTGGCCGTTGCATCCATCCATTCGATGCCGGCCAACCTGCGCAGGTCGTCTTCCCACCTTGCCGGGGGGCGCCCCACACTACGTTTACGTTTTGTTGTTTGTTTATTTTTATTATTATATTATTTTTATTATTATATTATTATTATTATATTATTATTTTTATTGGGATGTAAGGGGGCACACTATCACCCTAGTGCCTCAAGCCAACCTCACCTGCCCGTGGTGCATCCTGCTTTATAACTAACGAGGCTCTGGCGACCGACAAATGGCGGTATAACCATTTCTTAATCAAGCGTGGCTAAATGCAACAGACCAGTGACGGGCAGCAGCGTCACTGGTGCGAAGAGCTACGTTCTGCGCTCACCAACCCGCCTGCCCAGCGTGGTGAGTAAGGGCAATAACCCCCCATGAGAAAGGTTACGAACACATGGCCCCCAGTTCCCGGTCGCCCTACTATTCCGGCCCACGGCAGCGGTCTCGGTTACGGTAGGGCAGGGGGTGCTAAGAATCCCCGGGTTACGGACAGCTGCCACAAATTGACACTGGCGACGTACAATGGACGCAGTCTACGGCTGGACGAAAGCCTGGCGCAACTGGAGGTAGAACTGACTAATTTAAGGTGGCATGTTCTGGGGATATCGGAGGTCCGAAGATCTGGTGAGGACACCATTACCCTAGAATCAGGCCATCTGTTCTACTTCCGGGAGGGCGACCAGAAGTCACAGGGTGGCGTAGGTTTTCTCGTCAACAAGGTTCTCCGTGACAACGTGCTGGAGGTTTCGAGTGTGTCGACCCGGGTAGCGTACCTAGTACTGAAACTGACCAAGAGATACTCTCTTAAGGTCGTGCAGGTATATGCGCCGACGTCGGCATACCCAGACAGTGAAGTCGAGGTGGTTTATGAAGATATCGCCAAGGCGATGCATAACACCACCAAGACCCACTACACCGTTGTCATGGGGGACTTCAATGCCAAAGTGGGAGTGCGCGAATGCGATGAATCGCGTATCGGAGCGCACGGGGTTGGATGCAGAAATGCCAGAGGGCAGATGCTGGTCAACTTCCTGGATAAAGAGGGGCTGTTCTGCATGAACACCTTCTTCGAGAAAAAGCCCCATAGGAAGTGGACCTGGCAGAGCCCAGATGGTAGGACGAAGAACGAAATCGACTTCATCTTGGCAGACAGGAAGTACGTGTTCAGGGATGTCTCAGTGGTCAATAGGTTTAAGACCGGCAGTGACCACCGCCTTGTGAGAGGCACCCTGAATTTCGACTTTAAGGCCGAGAGAAGCCGATTAGGACGATCCGTTCTTCGCCCAACGATGCTCCAATCCGTGCACAGCTCTGAAGCGTTCCAGCTGGAACTACGCAATCGCTTCGAAGCACTGAATACCACGGCAAGTGTTGACGAGAACCTCGATGATGTGGTGAGGGTACTTCGCGAAGTGGGTGGAAGATGCTTCATGGGAGGGCGAGGTAGCCGAAGGTCTAAACTCTCAAGCGGAACCCTGGAATTGATGCGGATTCGACGTGAATTGCCAGAGGGAGCTTCGTCAGATACCCAACGTCTCAATAAAACTATCCGAAAATCGGTGAGACGCGACCTCCGAAGCTACAATGCGAAACTCATCAAAGAGGCCATTGAGCAGAATCGGGGGTCGAAAGTCTTCAGTAAAAGAATGGGTACGTCTAATCTGACGAAGCTGAAAACCTCAGAGGGCAGAACCGTCACTTCAATTCCGGGGATTCTTAAAGAGGTTGAGGGCTTTTACGGCCATCTATACTCCTCGCATGCCCCGAAGCCTCCACCCGATGCGAAGGACCCAAGAGCCACATTGGTGCGCCACTACACTGATGATCTCCCGCTCGTGGACGAAGACGAAATTGGGAGCGCTCTCAAACAACTTCGTAATGGGAAGGCTCCCGGCGAAGACGGAATAACCTCGGAGCTTCTAAAGGCGGGAGGAGCTCCAGTCCTGCAGAAGCTCAAGCACCTATTTAATTCCGTCCTAGCTAATGGGACTACTCCGAAGGCGTGGAGTGAGAGCGTGGTGGCCTTGTTCTTCAAAAAGGGAGACAGGGCCCTATTGAAGAATTATAGGCCTATCGCGCTCCTAAGCCACGTCTACAAGTTGTTCTCGAGAGTGCTCACAAATCGTCTGGCCTCAAGATTTGACGCCTTCCAGCCGCCGGAGCAGGCCGGATTTCGAAAAGGTTTCAGTACCGTAGACCACATCCACACAGTGCGGCAGGTTATACAGAAGTCTCATGAATATAACCAGCCGCTGTGTCTTGCCTTTGTGGACTACGAGAAGGCCTTCGACTCCATCGAGATCTGGGCTGTTCTGGAATCCTTGCAGCGATGCCAGGTCGATTGGCGTTATGTGCAGGTGTTGAGGAGCCTATACAGCGTGGCATCGATATCTGTTCAAGTCCAAAACCAAAAGACAAGTCCTATACAGTTGCTCAGGGGAGTGAGACAGGGGGATGTCATCTCCCCGAAACTGTTCACGAACGCACTGGAGGACGTCTTCAAAACTCTGGATTGGACTGGGATGGGTATCAATGTCAATGGCAGATACCTCACGCACCTCCGTTTCGCTGACGACATTGTCATAATGGCGGATTCGCTGCAGGATTTACAGGGAATGCTGCATAGTCTTAACGCTGCCTCACGGTCGGTCGGTCTCCGGATGAACTTGGACAAGACAAAAGTCATGTTCAATGAGCTCGTTGTCCCGGGGCCGATCACGATCAGTGGAGAAACGCTCGAAGTGGTCCAGGAATATGTCTACCTGGGCCAGGTTCTACAAATGGGTAGGGACAGCTTCGAGCGTGAGATTTCCAGAAGAGTGCAGCTGGGCTGGGCAGCATTCGGGAAGTTGCGTCATATCTTCTCGTCGCCACTACCGCAGTGTCTTAAGACCAGGGTTTTCAATCAGTGCGTCCTACCTGTAATGACATACGGTGCCGAGACGTGGAACATGACAGTCGGGTTGGCTCACCGATTACATGTCGCTCAGCGGGCAATGGAACGTTCGATGCTGGGTATCTCGTTAAGGGACAGAGTCCGGAACGAGATTATCCGGCAGAGAACCAATGTCGTAGACATTGTCTATCGATGTTGCAAGCTGAAGTGGCAGTGGGCCGGTCACGTCTGTCGCAGAACCGACGACCGTTGGAGCAAAGCGGTTCTCGAATGGCGACCGCGTCTCGGTAAACGTAGTGTAGGACGCCCCCCTGCCAGATGGACTGATGACCTGAAAAAGGTCGCTGGTAGTGGTTGGCTGAGGGCCACGAGTGATCGTGTTTTGTGGCGTTACCTTGGGGAGGCCTATGTCCAGCAGTGGACTGTCATAGGCTGATTGATTGATTGATTGATTATTTTTATTTGAACTCACTAATTTTCGTGGCTAATGATTCATGCAATATAAGCGCCGAAATTTCGAACAACAAACGCGTTCATGTGGCGGCACAGTGCATTTTCCACAATGAGGATGCCATTGGATTTGCAGCGGTTCACATGGATTTATCACCGGTTTGCTTGCATTTGTCATCATTCCGCACGTAGTTTTAGACGGTTCCCCATCATCGGGAGAAAAAGTAACACGCGCACTGTCGTTATACTTTTGTTGTATGAGATAAGCGATACAAACATTCAGCATGGCAAATGCGATATTAGGGAAACAGTCGTTTGTAAATTGTAAATAGTAAATGCTTATCAGAATAGCAGCGATGGAGAGGGCGTTTTGTATGGCAGTCTCTGGGCTTCCGCAGTCGAATGTCGCTGGAATAAAGCGAGACATATACGATTGACAAGCAGAGACAAAAGGAGTGTCCATTCAGACCTCAATATGTGTAGATAGTTTAATTTTAGTATACTCTACTAAAGGTTAACAAACTTTAGCAGTAGGATACCAATTTCACTATCCACAGATATGTTTTGAGGCACTGAACGTACATATCCTCGCATCGTCACCACCAGAGCCAATCGCGACAGTCTTCACCACAAAACGCCCTCTGCCGAGCCGTATACTTCTCGAAGTTTTGAATAAAGTAGCCGCACACGGTCGCCAGTAAACGCACTATAAAAAAAACATTCTTAAATAAGGTTAATATGAATGAGCTACAAAGGTAGCACTACATTTTAATTAATTATTGTGAAAACGATACTTTTAGACTGTCGCGAATGACTCGTGTGCGGTGACCTTTATAACTACAGTACACACACTATTATTAAAATAAATAAATAGGTAAGTAATCTGCCATTCATTAATGGTATTAGATTGTTACTACGTTTTTTAATAAATCACAAACAACTTCAATAGTTCCTACTCATTACCATAAATTAGGTGTGATGTAGCACTATAATAAAATCATGAAATCTAATAAATGAAGTAATACTTACTCAGATATATCATCGTACAGTAGTACATGATACCGTACATAGCATTTGGTATTGCGAATAGTCCACTAATTAAGCCGAAGCCTTTGGCATGGCTGAAAACAAAAAAAAATTTAGTACCTATCCGTATTTAATTAATTACTTGCACAACGCAATCAAAACCATAATTTGGAATGCTCTATAGTAACGTCTGCTACATAGCTACCTATATTTTGTGGAGATAGCAAGAAACGTGTCATACATACATAAGGATGGAATTAGTGAAATATAAGATAATGTTGACTAATTATTGTTCTATATACATACTAATAAAGCAAGCGTATTAATAAAAATATGAAGAATGTCTTATGTTCTGTACAAATGATTATTAGGTATTGTATTTATTTCAAATATACAATGTCATAATGTTTTATTTCTATTATTACGAGTATATACTTATTAGAAAGTTGATTACAGGTAAGGATTGATAAAGGTAACTATTTTTAATATACTACGAAGAAACCTATTAAGAAAATAAATAAAAAATACCATCTATTTATTGGAGCAGGGCAGGAGGTTTGCTGCCTAAAATGTGATAAATGAAAAAAACAAAAATCAAAAGAAAATCAAACAGACGAACCAAAATTCATATATTGTCCCACAAACTCAATGAACAAAACAATCATACAACATTAACAGGAAAATTCTCACTAATTTCTTTTTGTGATCGCATAATATTATAAACGAAATTATAACGATATTATATATAATAACGATTAAGCTAGAGTATTTTGCTAGGATCGGAAGAAAGACTCTCACTGAGGAGACGAGATGTATAATATATGTACAAATTGTGCATTTTATGCGATATGAAAAGAAGAAATAAAAGAAATACAAGAAGTGAGCAAGTATAATTTGGAACACCGAATTAACAAGGTCTCGTACTTTTAAGAGATAATATGTATATTGTGGTAAAAAGTGGATCACAAGTGGTAAAATACCATTATGCTTAACTGGTTGTGGACACTTTTTTACGATCTCCGTCGCACCACCTGAACGCTAATCGATAGGTCTTGGGTTCGATTTCCAGTGGAGACTTGACGTTAATTACGAGTGCTTACACATGCTACACATGTAATTATCTATCTATAATAAGTATACATATTGTTCTCAAATATACTTTGACTTAGAACCCTTGACACACGTCTTAAATATACTAACCAAGGAGCTAGTTCAATTCGTGTGATAGGGTCCCAAATATTATATTATTAAACCTCCGAACACCTCGAAAAGTGGTTTCAAAGGTTTCACGTTCTACAAAATGTATGGAAAAGCATATTTATATTTCTTACGGAGACTGAAGCACTCTGGTACAGCGCGTCCTTCCACCAATGTTACACACGGGTTGGTAGTTGGGGTCATTTTCAGACTTGAGCTCCACATACAAAGTGTAAGCCGAAATGAGGATACCCAGCAGGCACGCCACAGTCAGGGGCCGATTTTCCGCCCCACCGCCTGCGACGCTTCTGCTGCTACTTCCTGCACTTTTCGTGGCCGACATTGTCACTGAAAATCAAACTACAGGTGGATTATGACATACATTAAATAAAGGAAACATTGTTGAGTCGGTTGAAAAATATTAATTAAGAGGAGTTACATTAGTAAAGCTTATCAAGAGATAATGCCTAAAACACCTTTAATAAATATGTGGAATCGCTACATAAGCGAAAAAGAGTAAACCAGTAACTCAATCTGTGCGCTACAGACATATATCACTTTACATATTCAGGAGATTCAGGATGCAAAGCATCTGATGATAACTCGTAAAATAAGTAATCTTAATATGTCCTTTATAAAACAAACCCTTACATGATAAAATATTACCCCACATTAAAACACGAGCTTTCACATCGGCGTCAGAAACTAAATTGACTGAAGAAAATCAGAGCATTTCAATATATGAATAAGCAATCAGGTGTGAAAGCCATGTATTAAACAGGGTTGACATTATTTTAACATGTGTCAATTCAGTTTTGTATCACACGCCAGAGGATAACCCAACTTACAGTTTAATTATGTCATAATAATTTGTAACATCGTTATTATCAAATGAATATCTAATACGATTGTATATTAAACTGAGATAAAAAAGCACATCTATTTTTTATAATATAAGTCCTTTAATCATTTCGGAGTGGACAGAACCGAAGTGCACAATAATACACCCTAGGTCAAATTTTGGCATTACTTAGTGAGATCATATTGAACATTGTTAGGAGTTGCTAGCCTTTTGCTTTATAGATTACATGTAACATTTATATTAATTTATGCGTCAGAATCAAACTACCCTTTTCGGGCCCCGGAGAAAAGTGAAAAAACGATAAGATATATTTCTAAGCGAATCCCATATATTTTGATCCCCATTCTCTTAGTGTTTGTTGAACACATGTGTAGGAGCTAAGTTTCATGTACACGAATATCTCTGCGAAGTTCTTTGATCACTCAAAGTCACCATACTCGTAGAAGTATAGGTCATCATATAGCTACTACTCAGAGTGATATACATAAATAAATACATCGCCATCCACAGAAATTGACTATTTAAAAGTATAGTTAGGTTTCCTCAAGGTTTTCCTCACTTACGAACAGGAAGTGGTCATTCAGGTAGCTATCTACCTAAATATAGTTTTCGATCATAACCAAAGCAACAAAAAGGTGTCTTTGGTTTAATCCACTAAATATACAACAATAATAATACCTATCAATTAATAACATAACAATCTGAACATATTAATAAAAAGACGGTGAGGGAAAACATCGTGAGGAAACCTCGGGATAGGTAATAGCCAGTGCCTATATACGGCGATACGGTTCACTACCTATCACGTTGGATGATATTTATATAGTGAAACGCAGACGACGAATGATTCATACCAAACATGCCTATGAAATTTAGAAGATAGGCACTCAAGCCTCTTGACTATATACACAAGTCCTGAAGCGTATGTCTATGTTGTAATTAGAAAAGAACTTACCTTCTCGTAGGTTCTTGAATCAACTATTAAACTTGTTTTTGCATGATAACTTGAAACCTTATGAAAAAAATATGTTGTGGTTGCTGAATTAGTCTTGGATGCAGTTCATTTAATGAAACAGCATTTATTTATAAAATTGTACTGAAACAAAAAAGTTTGTATAACCTTTATTGCTAGAATGGGCTTCTATGTTTTTATTACTACAATACATAATTGTATATCGTTGATATAATACATATTATAAAACATCCCCGCACGAGTAGTCCTTTTCGAGGTAATTAGTAGGTGTAATACAATGTAAACAGTGTGTCGAAAACATAAAATCACATACGTCATCTTATATTATCTATATGAAAATCAGGTGTAGTCAGAGGCCCAGTGGTGCAGACTCTGCATTGTATACTGATGCAGAACCTTATCGATTCATCAATCAACCGATAATTGATTCTTATCGATTATCGTTTTTTATTTCATTTGTAGTATATTAAAAATTTTAAGCCTTGAATAAAGTATTTTTTTGTACATCATGTGGAATAACTAACGAGGATATAATGACTTTAATGTAGATTGCTGACCCATTACCCAAGTGTTTAATACCTCAAACTTTTGACAAAATACTGGGAAGAACAACAGCTAGTGATATTTCAGACAACACAGGACTAAAACGTATTATTCTCAATGTAAAAGATATTTATTACCGACATAATTATAACGATGATTTATTATTCACTTGTTTTGATTATGTTGACCATACTCATGAAAAGATAGATAGGCAAATATTATGAAATCGTTAGCTAATAATATGGTATTTTGATCCCTTTCGGGATGGGCAGAATCACGAAGATAATATAATATCTACTTGGTCACTTTTTAGCATGAATGTTGGGGTTACGATAACATATGGGACATTGGTGACAGGTTACTAACCGCTCAATAGATTCCATTTACCCCTAGTCTTCCCACGACATGCCGGGAAGAACGGCAACTAGTTAATATAATTTTTACGCCCCAACACTAACACGGGACGAATAAAATACTTATAAACATTTATAGTCATATTTATCGTTCTGATATACGCCTGAACTACTATTTGACTATTCGATAAAAACTGATTATTATATAAAAAGGATAATTCTTGTAAAACTTAAGTTAAAAAAAAAAAAAGTTTATTTCACAAAAATCTTAAACTAGTTACAAAAATGGGCAGTGCTCTCCTAAACTAGTCTGTTGACTGTATCTCGGGGAAGTATGTCTTATAATTCTATCCAAACTAGATATTCTTATTAACATCCACTTTCTGTCGTATAAGTCTATTAAGCTAAATGATTAATGAAGCTTATGTACATAGTCGTAGTGTATGAAAACTAACATTAAAGTAGTACTTAATCATAATATGACAATAAAAATTTGTTGCAGAAAAATCTCTAAAAAAAGCATAATGTTATAAATTAACCGAAATGTAAGCGAATTCAAAATCTCCCGCTCATATTTCAAATGTACTCAACACGTACGAACTTCACATTGTTCCATGAGAAACACTGACGCACGCTTGACGTTTGTCTACTGTAAAGTTGACGTTTATTTTTATTTATGGTATGGTAATTATTTAGCATACCAACCCAACGGTATACTCTTATTAAAATAGAAAAAAAAGAATAATTCAAATAAAGATTTAAAAAACATAATTACGCCTTTATAATATATAGGATATATAGGATTTGTAAATAAGAATGAACTAAAATAACTTATTTGGTGTCATAATCTACCATTCAGATATGTTTGAAAAGTACATATCTTAATTTCATTACCCTAGTATGAGTATGATAATAAAATCACAAATACAAATAACTAGCTCAACACTTTTTTATTTTTCATTAATAAATAGTTTCGCTTAGATTAATTAAGTTTTCTGGAAGCCGAGAAAAATATAATATCTCGATTGACATGTGTCAGAAAAATAATATTTTATTGCAATCCAAAGAATATAACCACCAGGATGATGATATCATTCTGAACATGCTTCCAAATCCCCTATTGAAATTGCTATTTATTAATAATGATTTAAAATAGATAATTAACAACCGCGTAGAAGTTTCAAAATTCTGATGAAAATCATTAAACATGTAATCATACAATAACTATAAAATTTGTTTCATTTAATATCCAGAAAACCTTGTATCAATGGTGATTTTAAAAGATTTCATATTTTCTTGAATTTATTTCAAGTATGGTGTCTGTTAATCATTGGAATCATAAATTTATACTTACATTTTATTACCAGCCACGATACATTGTTTTTATCCGGATCTGAATGTTTTCTATTATATTTCTCGATTAGTTTTCATATTTGAAATAGCTATTGAATAAATGTTTGGAAAAATTAATAAATTTGGAATTTCACGATCGCCATGTTGTTGACTGTCTGTGTGTTGTCATTTGAATCGAAAAGCTACTTCGGTTGGCTTCCCTGATTTAGTTCCCCATCGCGACCGCTGCGTAGCGTTGGCGTCGTGTTTCACCTTTCATTGTATTGACTATTGACTGATTCTCAACTCTGATAATTATGTATAAACTTGATTTAGTTTATTATTTGTGGTTTTAGTGTTCATATCTTGTATTAGTTTATTTAGTTCTTGTTTAGATAATGTCCTAGTGTATAAGAGAGTGTCCAAAAGAGAGCCAGTGAAGTGTTACGCGGCCATTTTACTTGCAATGCGGCAACGGTGTACTATCCGCCATTGGATACGGACTGTGTCTTTCTCTAGGTGAAAGAATATAATTCGCCTTGTTTTCGTTCCACAATGTTAATTAGTCATGTGTGATGTGAGTGAAGTGCGGACTTAGTGTTGTGGCACACGGTGCTCGTGTGTTTTGAATAATGTGCACAAGATGGAAATAGAGGTGAAGCAGCGCAATCAGAGGAATAGACGAAGGGAGCGGGCACAGCGCATGCAAGCACAGCGAGAGAGCAAGTTGAAAGATGGGGACAGTGGCGAGGATGAGTCCCCAGCTCGTGAAAAGCCACCTCGCCCTCCCACCAGGCGGAAGAAGTCCAAGGAACCTCTGGGCGAGGAAGACATCATTGACGGATTTGCCATAATGGCTTTTCGCACCTATGAGGATCTAGAGGTATCTATTATTGTGCTCTCTTACTCATAAAGCAACAACTATCATTCTGATTTTACTGAGTCTTATTGTTTACATGATCAAACAAAAGCCCGAGTGTATATTACAACATATGTTTCACTAATAGTAGGTGCAAGTCCTACCTACCTACTGCTCTCATACTAGAACTAACATTACAGTTAAGTTTACAAAAGACATTATCAAATAAAGTTATTTTTAAAGCTTAGTAATATGAAAACACTTCTCATGTTCGTATACTTATGCTTTTATTTACATTCTATTCGAAGTTTCCGACATGGATAATTGATGCTTTTATATTATATTTATAAATAGTAAAAATGTGAATAAAATGTGAAATGTTTTAGCTCTCATTACAAATACATTGCATCGTAATCGTTTTCGTCGCCGTACGAAAGTGCATTGACCTATTGAATAAGCCCATCGCAGTGTGTGGACTTAGTGCATATACAGTAGTTTCCGATGATATCGAGCTGATCTAGTGTGCCCATCAATTGCTAGGTTAATGAAGCAATATCCTGTAGTAAGCGCTCTGTTGGCGCGAGAATTTGTTTATGTAGCAGCTGATGATACGACCCCATTGGGAAATACACAGCGTGAGTGATGTCGAAGCGCGGTCTCCCACAAAGTGTAAATTCGTTCTAAGTGGCTTTCGCTCGTTTGCGGCCATTTATTGCCGAACCCCAAGAGTAGAGCGGCCACTCTTGTTTGATACTCTCCGTCTACAATGCAACCAATATTCAGCATTATAGATTTAATAATAGTCAGTGGCTGTCCTCTGGTTTCTGGTCTGTTCCTTGACATGGGGGTGGCGCTGTCTCTGGTTTTGTTTTTAAGATAAATGTGACTCACTTACAGCTTTAGTGCTAAATGACACGACGTTCGTTCATTTTCTATTACTAGGTATATAAATATACGTTTCGGTCTTATGGAAAATTAAATTTGTATGGAATTAATTATATTTAAATTATCTTTATTCTCGATAAATAAATGAGATTAATCAATGACTCTGATGTAAGTTACGGCACCATGTGCTTATTCGTTAACACAAGTCATGCCAACACGTCTTCAAAGACATTCACGGTACAGAAGTGATGAACTTCTAATCTATTAGTAATTACTGTAAAGTGAACTGCTTTGGGAGCGTTTCACGCCTGTCGAGGATAAGTGAGCCAGTGGAATAAATTGGACAAAAAGTGGAATGGAATACGGTCGCGCGTGACCGCCTCATCCGATGACTAGCTTTCCCACGGTGAACCTTAACTTACCGCCAACGTGTCGGTGAACTGACGTGGCAATATAACCCAACTACTGCAGGACACACTGCAGCTGACCGTACCTGTAAACTAGTTTGTTATTCTGTGAATTTTATAGGAATAAGAAATGAAATGCTTTATATTCAAAATAAGAATCATAAAACACTTATTTAAAGTAAAAAAATAAACATTTTCACATAAAAGTGAAAGTATATTCTAAGCATACCATTAGCTTTATGTTCAATTACCTAGAAATGTCTTTGTCATACACAATGAACATTGAGCCATAGCTATCTGGCACATTGTAATAGAAGCACCCACCTTGAAAATGTTCGCCAGAAAAACAGGGCACGTTCAAAACTAATTTGAAAAGTTTTATAAGTCGTCTACCTGATAAGAGCCTGGAACATCGGAACTGACGCAAAAAATATTACGATCTTGGAGTGAGTAGTCTTATGTTGTAGTATTAAAGTACACGCAAAGATGTACACATAATAATAAAAAGATATCAATATCAACACGTAATTTTATCGTTTCTACAATTTGATAATGTATTTAGCTAGACAAACCAATTATATTATGTGAGTAGACTTATCTTTTTAAATAAGTAGAAGACGTAACAGTACGTAATGTAATCTAGTTATTTAGTTTTGTAGTTCTTTAACTTTACAGACGTTTTCCAAGTTAACTTATCTCCAGCATATACGACGCCTGTTGCATACAATGTAACAGGACATAAATCAATACATGTGTTGCAGTGTTGAAGCAGTACTTAAATAAAGTGTCTATTTTATATCGCTTTGCGAACTAAAGTTGTTCTATCATAAAATAAATCGTTCATAATATGCTTATAAACAACCCATTGATGCGTTTATAAATTATAATGTAACTACTTAGAATTATTTTAAATAATATTGTTATTAGACCTGCCATTTATATTAATAATATAGTTACTTAAATAAAGCTGAAAAACAAATCTTGACTCTATCTGATAACATACTTCATACTACCATTGAATCGGTAATTCATATAAAATATTTTAAAGCCGTACACTTACACACTTTATGTAAGTAGGTTTGTGTTGAATACGAGCGATAGTAAATGTTCCTTGCGTAATAGCTCATAGTTATTAATTTTTTTTACTGTTTTCGTTTTCTCTTTGCGATTCAGAACACTATTAACTGAACGTAGTTATGAATCTCCAAGTCAGTACCTGGGTAATAAGTAAATGTAATAATCACTTGTCCATTTTACTCATACGATGCACAAGTATGAATATTATTGATTTTTGATTGAATTACCTATAAATCGAATTGAATTTGTGTTTTCAATAGTACCTATAACATTTCAACAATAATGCTCTTTATAAATTGGATGTCTGTAAATTTGTCATAATAGGTTTCACAATTAATTATATTACGCACATGAGAAAGCACTAATTAACTAAATGAGTTTTAAATCAATATTAAATTTATTTTAGATAATGTGCGCACCTACTCATTGTTCCGGATGGTTTGAATCTCATCCGTTAAACCATAATTATATGTACTAAAATGCTGAAACGTAAACATTTCCTAGCCTGTGCAGTACCTACTCCATTATCGCTAAGCATACACGTCAAGCTTGTACAAATGTTTACACATAAGTTAGTTCGTGAGCGACACCACAACTTTGTACAGTGAGCGGGCATATAGGCAATTACGTATTAAAACAAGTTGTAAACTGAGGGAGAGTCGATTAGGAAAGCTTTCACGTAATAGTTCTGCAAATTGTTTGCAATCATAAGGCTAGCCTTAACTCAATTAAGTGCTGACCCAGTTGAGTTATGAGACTTGTAGACTGACTCGGGATATAGGCAATAAATAAGCTTGACTATAACTGGTTAATGCATTCATTTGTTCCATTGTACAATTTATAACTTTCTTTGTTTATTTAAACATATAGACGTAATTAAAAATTTTCTACAACATAATAATTTGTTGGAAATAAAAATCTACAAATAGAGTATTTATTTTAGTAATTGAAACCATCGGCCGTTAAATACACAGTTATTTATAAAAGCGATCTCTTGTTACAAATTAACAATTAGTGTTGAGTCACGAGTTCACACAATCGAAATTCCTGCTGCAACTCGAACCATTTGGGAATTAAGTGCTGGGGTCGGTCCCATTTAATGCCATTGCGAGTTAACAATCTTGATTTGGAATATCGTTATAACTAATATTACTATATTAACTATAACGATATTCTCGTTTCTCTTAACATTCAGAGTATTATTTGAATTCTTAACTAGTTATAGTTACTAGTTATTATTTACCTTAACTTTTACTTATTCGTATTTACTTAATGATGTGCCAAAAAATCAGCAGTTGTTTAAAATGAGTAAACGTATAATTTAAATAACACAAAACCAACTGTTCACACAATTTACCATAATAGAGTAGACTTACTTTGGTAATTTGCACATAACGTTTCATTGTGTAATTTTCTGTTATCGTTTAGGTATTGGTGTGCGTCACTACGTGCTTTGGCATTTAAGGCAAAGTTGTTAGACTCATTCACAATGCTCCTCGAACAAAATACAGCTCGAGAACTTTGTTAAGGATATTAAACGTCTGCGATTTTATCGAAGAGGTAGCGAAAGGTGATTACGTCTCGACGCGGGCAGACTCCTATCGTCTCGACAGTGGGTGTAATCGCATTGGTGCACGCCACTTCACTACCTACATAACATATTTCCATTGTCGACGCAGTCTCTAGAAAGTTATTTATGGTAGAGAAGAATGGACGACTAGTTTTCATTCGGTTTGCTAAATATTTATAACGGAACCAAGCATGCAATTTCAAGAGTCTATTTAAAACTGATAAAGATTATAAATACATACACGTAAATTTTGTAGGGCATGATTTCTATTCGGAAATTCTATTATTACATTTAAAATATTTACCTTTGAAACAACATTATTATGTTATTGGGATATAACGAATACTCGCATTTTGTTAATATCTACACTAATAAAGAATTTAACAAAATAAAATATAAACTTACCAACGAAATTTAAAAAAACCCGCTACCTGAAATTACAATTACATGAAGCATAAAAGAACTCTACCTCTTAACATTATGAGTAACAAAAACACCGTTTTATTTCTTTTGTCATGAAAGTCTTTTAGCTCTGTTTTTTGTGAGCATGTTTTTACCCCAACTTATTACGAACAAGATTTTTTCTTTCCCAGTAAGTATTGGGTTTCTTTTTGTGCCTTTTGTGCACATAAACTGTTTTGTTATTGAATACATCTTTTGTAAAAAAAATATGTGTGGTTTACGGTGTTTTTCTTTTATGATTAATTAACAAATTATCGGGAATTCTAATTGTACTCATAATTGGTTAATTTTATTAGTTTTTACAAATTGATTTCTATTGAAATTGATTTCTATTTTTGACAATTATGAAATTAATTTAACAGTCTTAATTTTAATGTCAATAACTTTATAAGTTCTCTGTAATAGCTGATTTGTCTTATAACACTCAATTACATCCGTGAAGCGAACATTCACGAAGCCAGTTCCATAGCTTAGCGCTTAAGCCTTATGAATCCCGGGATTATCCCCACTGACGACCGTGCAAGTTGTGTTGTGTACGTCTAAGCCGCCACTGATTCAGCAAGTTGTTAGAGTTTACTTAATGATCTTACGCGGTTATTTAGTGTTACTTTGTATTATTATTTGGAACCAAGTAAATCTAATTTATGTAGGGACTTACCGATAGCTATTTTACTAATATTATAACAATGTATTTTTGCAGTCAATACTTTTAATAAAATTATGTTAAAACTACCATATAAAACTTAAAGATCGTGCAGACAGCAGTCGTAATGTATTCCAATGAGCGATTAGCATGTTAGTGTAGTAACTTTAAAAACTACGTCATGCACAGAGAAAATGCTTTTGGAATTGTCAGACAATTGTCAATTGATGTACTGTTAACCGAACCTTAGAATACCGTTACGCACATTAAGGATTCATCCACGTTTGTGACTTTCTTATTTTATGTGGAGCGCAGACTAATGTTTTGACTGTATCAAGTGGGATACGTATGTCTGAGCTCCGGTTCATTTGACAGCGATGTCATTAATTACCGACAATGTTGTTGCCATTTAGATTTGTTAGTTGAGACACGACTACTTTAATTTATTTGTTTTTAATTTATTAACACAGTTGACTGACCTACGTTTAAAGTGCAGGTTTTGCTTTCAAGTGTTTATTGGATTTGTTAGAAGACTTTTTATTCCGTAGATAGTTTACAATAAATAATTATTGAAAGATTATAGGAGCTGACAACCTATATAAAACTTTCACACAATTGGATGTCTATCAAATGCATGGAAAGAAATATTGACAACGTAGACATGTACTAATCGCTTCATTAGTTAAATTATAATACAATGAAGAAGTCTACTATTAAATTAAACGTCTGCTATTATAAAATTATAATGCGATAATAGGTGGTAGCATATTGGTGATTAATTAGTCGTTGAAAACGCAATTACGGGAAACGGTTGTCGCGAGCAATTTGCCTTAGGCGTTTTTCACTCGGTATCTTATAATGAGTTAATTATGGTTTCTTCGTTGAATTTCTAAGTTATTATATTTACATACATACTGCTCTCGCTCATTGCATAGAAGAGTAAGTAGATATCACAGCTCCTTTTTTTTCCTAATTTCGACAAGCCATTTTCTCTTGATTAATATTCATACACTCAAAAATAGTTAAAGTAAATAGGACATGCCTTAAGTCATTTCGACCCCTATTTAAGCCCTTGTAAAATCAAACCTACACTTTGAATTTAATCCATATTCCGTCAGTTAAAACAACGCCAATTATTACAAATAAAATATAGGAATATGTAGTTACAATAAATGTCAATGATTAGTGTTTGTCGTCCGGCACGTGTGTGGCACGCGCCACTTCACACGAGATTATGCTCAGGATGCCTCGCGCCCACATTCAAAAGGTAAACAACTGCGAATCATGACATTTCAGTCTTATGCCTTATTAATTAAAGTCCTGTTTCCTATTATAATATCCCGGGAAGGTACAGGTCAGTCCTTCCCCTATTTATGATCTAATCACCCCACGATTATTTAGTTTGAGGGCGTAAAGATTATGCATATTTACATAGTTGGGATTTTACCTCGTTCTTTATGAAATTAAGTAAAATAAGAATATTATTGAGATTTCTAATATTACTATAAGTACTAGTTTTTTACTTATGACCTAGGTTAACATGAACTGAATTTAGTCTACCTAGAACCTGTTATAATTGTTGTAAAAAAGATCATCCATCATAAATATTGTACTAACATTTTCTGGGTAGTGATTAAACATTTCGATCGTATCAAACGAAGCCGTGTCAGTGGCATAACATAATTTAATTGTTATGCTAATGAGCCTGTGCCCAACCCTGGGGCTAAGCGATCAACAAGCTACGCGGCGCCTGTTTCCACCTCTCTTATTTTTGTCAGGGCCTTTTATTACTCCCCAGTTGCATTATGTATAGGAGCATTAAAAAGTATTGATTAAATCTCGTGTCTGTTGACTAGCATGAGTTGTTGATGATGTATAGTTCTCTATGGTTTAAACTTTCTAATACTTTGAAATTGTTAAGAGTAGTTACTTACATATCTTACTACTATATTGTCCTAATTTTCTGTGTTCTGAGATATGTAAGAAGATGAATAAGTAAAGTGACTACAATTTACTTTGTGTTAATATAATATTCTACTAAATTAATGTAAACTTTATTAGTTACACATTGTACAAAGACTTAGACTTTCTAAAAGAAAGTTAACCAATGCGATTAAAGTTGATGAATTCTCCGGGTAAATACTGAGACTCATTCGTTCGTAGTCAGCCAGCCAGCAAAATGAGCCAGAGCTACTAAGTATGATTAAGTGGGAACTGCGACTTTAGATTCCCGAGAGCACAAATTTGCACTTTCTTCAACTGGCCGGGGAACGCAATGCCGACGTCGACTGTAACTTTAAATGACAAGCTTAAACGAGCCAACAAGCTCTTTCAACTCACCAGCATAAACTATTATATTAATGAGATAGTTATTCAACCGTATGTTCCAACGGCAACCGATCATTGCGTAATAAATCGTTACGCTTGCCAATATGATGATACGTTTTCTTTGTTTTCCAGGCTGCCATAAAATGTGCTTCTTCACCTCGTTCCAACACGCTGTCGAGTAAACCCCGGTTGCCACTGGCAGCAATCACTGGCGATGCCACTAGAAACCATCCTCCCAATAACGTCAATTCACATGTAAGTAATCGCATTAATATAATAATTATGCTGTTATCCAGTGCTACAACAGCAAACGAATCAGATTGCTTTGTATATAGTCAAATGAAACGTCTGCAGCCATTTGGACAGGACGTTAAATGTTATTTTCCCTCAAACAAAGCTCAACGTGAAGTTGTGTCGGTCGAGACACGGTGGTGGTTTAATGCGCTCGGTGATCTCACACGTCTAAATGCAGAGCGTCTAAATCGGTAGTCCCTCGCTTGAAGTTTCCGGGCTGCACTTTCTAGTTAACGCATTAATCGTTAGCAAAATGCCAGTAATGCCACTCAACATGTCACCGTGCGTTGGCCCTCGGACGTGCCACTGTTTGCGAAGCGTAATGGCTTTGTAAGCTATTACGCTTTGCATTAAATCTGTTAGCACTGAGAGTATTTGCTAGCGTCCCTTTTGTTTTGCTTTTGTTGCTGACGGCTTAGTCGCTATGCTCATATTTAACAAAGAGGAATGATATAACTCGTAGCAGAAGATAATCCCTCAAGTCTATAATAATAAAAGCTTAAACATGCAAACAAGGTTCAATTACGTTTACTAAAGTACTTTTTCTACGTTGAGGAATTTTCTACCTTATTTAGAAGTGTATTTTCAATGAAATTTGTCACCAAACATGATGTATGAACATTATCCGAAAAATATTTTCCTACCCCCCAAGTCATAACATTAAAACAAATGCAAGTGAAGTGCATTTTATTTAACTCACGTGAACATGCAACATTGTGTTTAGGGATTTGCACATTTACAAGTGGGCTCTAAAAGCTCCTCATATCGTTATTTGTTTTAATGCAAATTTAAAATAAGACTTAATTAAGTCAGTTAATCTTTGTTACTATGCACAATCACTCCTTTAAATATGCTATTAAATATTACGCACGTGCATTAAATATTAAATATACACGCATCACGCCAGTTTCCCTACGGAAATAAACGTTGTTTTTAAATAACAACGTTATAAAATTCCGAATTCCTGATAGTGATACTGCTATGCGAATGAAATAATTAATCCAGCCATTTGTTCCCTGTGGCCGACCATCCGCAATCATGAAAGCTTTATTTTGTTAACACGTTCCAATACGGCTTACTGTTCGATAGTTAATGGCTTCCGCGTTTCGTGATTAGAAATATTGCTACCAACTAAAGTAACAACCAGTAGGACCAATGTATGATTGTTATCTTATACTTATCATTTGTTTTGAAGTCTTTTATGAGTTAATATGTTTCCCTAGTGCTGTTTGGAGATTGTTGAAAGAATAAACATCATATCTCGGCACACGTAACCGTGAAAGTGGATAATCCTCTGAATATGAATCCTTGACATATGTTAAATTCCACCCCTCGTGCCTCCGTTTGAGCGCAGAGTCAACCACCCACCCGACAATCGCTATCCCATCCAATTTGCCTCCTGCTCGCTGCCTGCCACCGAGTTGCCGCCCGAATAAAGCGGAAAATCTTGTCCTGTTGCAGACAGGGAAAACATTTTGCACACTTCCCATATGAATCGGCAGAGTAAATTGTTGTAAAGTGCCTTTTTGTGCACTGGCTTGTGAATAAACGTATTTTTAGTCTACTTCCAAAAAGGTAAACCATTTATTTAATAGTTACACTAATAATAAACTGAATACTTGATATTGCCACTCTGTGTTACGTTTAAAATAATCGTTACTCGTACTTTAGCCACCTGCAACACGTCGAGTAAATATCCGCAGCGCAAGGCGTTTGGCATGTTCTAGACTTGCGGTGTCTGCTAATAGCTCTTCGCAGATTCAATTTGCCGTCGAATAGATAGCCTCCCGATGTGCATGCACCAGGCGATCATTATGCTACGCCCCCGGCTCTGGCTGCAACAAAGTGGCGAATCTCGAAAGTTATGTCTGTCGTCACAAGTGATATTTTTGCTCTGTTATATTTCGCCAAGTACGAGCCTCTCGTAATAGTCTTTTGTTTAATTCTCGGGCAGGCCTCTCATTGTTCCGCTTATGCTCGATGTTTACTTTTATGTAACACATGTCGCTGCACTCCAAACGGGTTGATTGCTTTCGACAGGGCCACGGCCCGCCTTTATTGTGTTGTCTTGGATCGACCTCTTCGGCTGGCGTTTCGCCACAGGCGTTCCGACGCTGCCAAGTGTCGCATTCTATTTCATTCTTATACGAATACTACCGTTTTATTGCTACAATATGCACGTTGCAGTAGAAATGGCAAGTGATTGCTGGCTGCAGTAAACCTATCATTAAATATTTACAATTACGAGCAATGTAGTTTTAGCGTCTTTTTACGTATTTTTGTAAAATAAGAGATTGCCTTGTCAATAGTTGAAGATGGTGGTATTTTAACTACAGTCTAACTCAATCTTTTCACTTGGGCAATAGTCGTGACATCTGACTAAAATAACTTATATTAATAATTTATTCTTATTGGCTGAATAAATTGATGTCTGTACATAATTTCATACAATGCTTGGAATCCGAAAGCAGGTCAGAGAGGGAACAATGTAATCATAATAAAATACATTCAGTTGTTGCCGAGATCAGAAACCTTATTTGCAAATACGTGGCTACAACCTTTGTCTTGTTTCTCGTGGATACAGTTCCTTATTATACGCTCTTATGCTCACTTATTCCGCACGATTTATGGCTTACTGCTTATAGCTATTGGTTACGTTTCCAAACACCCTTGATCTGTTGTTTTATGGATACATGTAATTCACTGTCGAAAATGGTTGCGATTATGTTATGGTAAATGCGCTTGTTCGATTGCATAATGTACTTATAACAGACTAAGATAAACAACTACGGTACTAGGGTAATATTTAAATTGGACCTGACAAATTAATATTAAGATTATTTCTTTCCTTAATAAATCAGCCTCTGAATATTTCTAATACCAGAGTACGAAAGGTTTAATGATGTAGATAAACGAATAAATTAGTGTCGAATGTTGAATCTGTTCTTTTCGTTATTCCGCAACTTATAATTGGTTATCGTTCAAGAAACTGCTAATATTTACTCGAACGTTAACGGATTACAGTCAGAACATTAAAAGCGATAAATATTATGTACTTACCTACTGTGTTGATCTCTTGATTTATAAGATCGTTTAACCATCTTAAAAATTAAATGATCTCTCAAACAATTTATTTGTGCTCAGGGATTATGAGCACATTGCTCTTATAATGAGCAGCATGGTCATTACAGAGTCTACCCAAAAATTTCCAATGGTTTTTGCATAAACGTAGATGGTAAGCCGAATTTATAAAAATCTTTGTACACGTTTTTAGAAATCCTTTTTTGCAGACCGCTAACTTCAAATTGGATTCAGCTTTTACTTGTTGAATAATAAATAATGTTTATCGCCCACTGGACTCCTATGTTACCTGCCAACCATTATCGCTTCCATTGCCCAAGTAATATAAATATAATTCCGTCTTTTCTTGTTTAACCGTATATTCCGTTTAACGTAATCAAGCTTTATTACTACATAATTGTTTACGATCAAATTGCACAATGCTTATTAACTACAAACAATAATCCGTGTTAAATATCAACGCACTATAGCTTGTAGCGCTACACATCATTTTTTATTACGTGTACCTTCTGATCCTTCCCGGCACTTTACGATGTAAAGTTATATAGATGAAAAAATGTAATTGTACGATTTATCTATTCGGTCACGTTTCCTCGCCATGTGGACTTCTCATGAATAAGTAATACTGGGCCGCAGTCGCCGTTTCAATTAGCGGTTATGTTGTCGGCCGGCACGACTTCGCTCCCTGCCAAACGATCCGGAATACTACCCAACTCGGCAACAACAATTCATGCTGCTCTCAACCAACTTTATCTTACTAAACAAGCGTGTGTACTCTATCAGTTTTCGTTATTGAACAAAGTTGTATTATTGTTCTATATTGTGATCTTTAATGTTACTCGACACAAAGTTTTTCCATTTGGTGACTGTAAGTAGTTAATGATGATTTAAAAGATTCGATTCGTGTTAGATAATTCTCTGAATAGAAAGTGATGTGTGTAAGTACATATATCTAAGTCATAATAAACGTAACTGAAGGATTCAACTTACCGCGAGTTGCTTTTAGGGATTGTGTTAATACTATGCTACATTAATGCATTCGAGATGTTCTGTAGGTTTATAGAATTAGTTACTTAAAACGAGCATTATTACGATACGATATAACTATTACTGTATGCAGTAAATAGATAATTTAAACTGTACCTACCGCAGTTTAAAACTCAAAATAAAGTCAAATTACAGTATCACAAATCTTATTCCGCGCAGTTGATAATAGCGGAGCTGTAGTAAGCTATTACGACGACCCAAAAGGAAGATAATAGGATACCCGCAAACTCCCCGGATTAAATTGATATGTGGATTTCGAAGTCACACGTTTAGCTATAACTTCGGAGGGGGCGACTAGCGATCGCTTTTGTTGTCTCCTGACGTCTCATAGCTATTATTTATTTTTGAATACGTTGAGAATGTGTTATTAAGTTTCTTATTTAACGCTGTATTCGTTCAATTCTATATGGATTACAATAAATTTTTGTAGTTCAACACCAATCTTTTAATTTATGCCATTTGTTGTATAATTCCAGTCGGAGGATGAAAAACAGTCATTTGCTTAACAAGTTTATGTATAAACGTGATCTAAAAAAGAATAAATACTTACTCTCGTTAATATTTCTATATATACTAAAAAGTTAGCGTACATCATAATATAGCGTATTTTTAAACGAATTGACAGATATTGAGCGTAAGTGTTTAATTTATCGTCAAAATAGTTATGCATATTTTAACTATGCTGATATGTTATGATCGTTGCATCATTACTGAAAAAACAATACAGCTCAGCTCAGATCCGGTGTTATATAAAAAACGAGTAAACATGATTATTTAATTACAATAAATGATAATACTCTAAACATGTAGTAAATTTTAAAAACAGTGTAAAATTCGTTTTGTAATTGCATTTTATATATGGATATAATCAGCTAACTAAGCTAAACTCCAGTAAAATATCTTGTGACTTTTATCCTCTTTTACATTATTCATTTTAATACACCAAGCATGAGCGAGCGAGGGAATCTCCGGTATTTTACGATTTTCCGCGAAAATGAATAGCAAATCAAATTGGATACAAAGTTATCCTCGGAACGATAACGTCGAAGTTCATTGTGCGAAAGCGGCAGGGTTATCCATTTACGGAGGAGTTACTACCCGTTTTATTCCTTTTATTCTTTCTGGAGAACGAGCACTGAGCATCACAAATCGAGGCCCGCACTCGCCCCCCAAAACCCAAATAGACACGAAATGTGATAAATGGAAAACTCTTTTTATTGTGAGCCCCGGGCACGTTGCGCTACGGTCTGATCGTTCAATAGTCTCACCCTCGCCTTTTTCATTCCGCCCTGTTATATTTGAGATGCCGCTCGATCGCGTCTTAAAGTTTTACGCTATCATTTGTGGGGATTCCCCTTTTGTTGCGCAAAGCAATTGTATCCGAGGAACTGTTTATTAATGGTGGCAATTTTTCTATTAGGGGATTACGCTGCTTCAAGACGCTGGCACTTCGGATGACAGTGGTCGCGCTTCAGAAAGACTGACGGGCAGCTCGGTGGCTCCTCGCGACCCTGATTCCTCCCGGGACCGCCTCAGTGACGTACGTACCCACATGAAAGTAACATTACTCTTTACGCAATGCTATAATCCCAGTTACTTAACATTAACGATAAAAAATAAAAAGTGTCCCGTATAGCATGACGTTTTCTCTAATCTTGTATATTCGTATCGTACAAAGAAAGAATCCTCGTAGTATAAAATCTCCTGTCTCTCCGGTGCTATTTTTCCTCGTCATCGAACACCCGACCCCGTCTCGATCGGATTTACGGGTGCTGAAATGTTAAGTGAGATTGAATTAGGGTCCCTCCGACTAGTTGAAAATGAATCAGTAACAGTAACAGACGATCGGTCAGCGCGGAGAGGCAGGAATTTTCTCCTTCGCACAATCGTTCCAATCCACTCAAGTTCGCTTTCTCTCTCCTTCCTGCAGGCCAGTAGCCGTTGTAGTTCCGGAAAAGGCTATATCGTGAGTATATCAATGTTGTCTTGTTCTGTTTATCTTATCTCGGTTGCTCGCTTGTTTCACTCGTCTTGCCACACCTCGTCTCATCGCTATACCATCGCTCGCTCGCTTTCCCATTTAAAAACTTAACAAATATAGCGTCATCCAGCGTTTAGGAAAGGTCTCTAGATATTCACTTATTGTAAGAGTCAGTTTCTTATCCGATTTCGGCGAGTGGCACACTGCATGGGCCATTTAAAACTGCAAGCGTAGGCAGATCACGCGCCGCGTCCGACCGCATCGCATTGGATATTCTCCGCATGGCGCGTCTAAATCACGACATTTGCCGGCCGATGGCGTTGCCACACTGCGTTACATTTAACTGCGCTCGACCTGAATACTTCATGATCTTTGTTTGAATTATTCTCTATCTTCGCGGACACTCGTTGTCAAATGAGTCATGAGATTAACAATTTTAATGGACTACTTAAACTGTTCCCTTGCAGTTCACTAATTTTAACAACTTTTGAAATCGCTTACTAATACTTGCATATGCATGAGTTTAATGCTAATGCAAAAACATTCGTTAACTCTATTTTTTTTATTTTGCAGTGTGATAGTGAAGGTGACGACGATAAAGTAAGTTTAAATTTTATTATTTTGAACTTATATTATTATAATATATTTTAGGACTTTCGCGAGCAAATAATATCATTTGTCTCTCAAAATCCAAGTCTTACCAGATAGCCAGTAGATACTCCTTGTGAATTTAAAGTTGTTGCCGAAACTTGCCGTTTTATCTTTGTACATTATGCACTAGCTACATAATTAGGAGTTCGCCATCTTGTTTTCGCACAATGGTTAGGCATCACATCAATGCAGCTAATAGTAGCGCAGCCGAGTCTCGCTGAAGCTGAACTTGCGAGCGCTCGAGAAGTTGAAGTTGGCAAAGTTACGAGTGCTCTCTAGGGAGGAACTTAGCCCGTCACCAACATGTGAAACACAGATCAAAAGAGCTGTTCCGCTTGTGCCTGTGCGCCGCCTACTAAAGGAACGTTTATTGCTCGCTGCTGCACCGTAATTACTAGATTGGCGCATTCTCCAAGTGGCCGTAATTAAATACATTACACCAGTTAGAAACAACCTCCCTCTCGGGCTTTATGCGCGCCGCTCACTGGCGAACTATTAAGCCGAGTCAGTGTTATTAATTACTCTGTCGGATTTCGAGTTGCTGAATTATAACTTAATTGAAACCTTTAAATTAGAGACAGCTTGCTATTTTCAGTTGTAAATACATGATGTCAGTTGTATTAGCTTAAGTTACATCTAATATATAAAAGAACTTTACAATAATGTAAATGTTTATGTCTATTAATCAACATATTTATGCGGTTATTGATATAATATAAATAAATAAAATACTTAGATCTCAGAGGTCATGTAATAAAAATAAAATTAGTTTTTGAATTAGCTTCACTTACGAAAACAACTCAACAATAATAGCAAACTAATTGTTAAATCAATCCGAAGTTGCATCCAATGTCGAATCAAGTTGTGTTAAGTGAATAACTGTAGATGAAATCTGTCTTGCTAGGCTCCAATGTTATGCCGTAGTCGATTAATTAAATTAGCCTGAGTGAAACGCCCGGGGTGCGGCCTGAGAGGCGGGCGGGCCCGTGGTTTGAGGCAGCTCACCAGATAGCGCCACACTCGCTCCTGTCCTCTCGGACTATCGCACTCACCGCTCAATTATACCTCCAATTTGAAATGCAAATTGGATCGCTTTCGGCTAATTACTCCGACACTGCCGTATCCCCATTATGTCAACGATTTGCCTCTTTGCTGATTTGTGTCACAACCACAGTACGCGACGAGTGCAACTGCTGCACACGTAAATGTTTAATTCCAAATATGAGAGGTAAACAATGCATGGGGCGCGCTCCATTGTTCTCTATGCTAAGCGAGTGTGTATTTCGAATAACAAATTGAATGCGACTCGGCTGTGCTACCCGAAAACAAGAGTCTATGAATAATAGGCCACGATCTACCCAGATGGGATAATTTTGTTATCTTGGCGCTTCCGGATTTGAGAGGAGACACACATTCATTGTTGGCTGTTATTAGATGATAGAATTGCTTGTGATGTTTCAATGTAGTGTTGTTCTAAAAATAAATGCAAATGCTTTGAAATAGAAACATATTTTTTGTAAAAATTTCGGTTAGTTCATATATGTATCTAAATATCGAATCTCGTTAACCTCTTACTTAGATAATATCAAGAATACAAAGGTGTGTTTTAATTAGGCAAGAAAAGCTCATCAGCATTCATCAGGTGGCGTATCACTTGTAGTCGATTAGCGTGGGGTTCTCGCGGGGGATCAATCTGTGCCGCCAGTCGGGAGGGCGCATTAATAAAACCTCATGAATACTGATCGCTCGCCCTCCTCACAATACCACCACTGATATAAGCCGCGTCTTATACCTATTCGAGTAAATCACAAAAATATTGAGCTCTTCAGAAATTTGTTTCGCCTCTAATGCGATTTTTATTTGCAATATCCACGAATGGCACTGCCGACGGGACCGTTTAAACAGTATCATTATCTTAATGCGATCTTAGGAGTATTCCTTTACATTCAATTGACTCCTAAGAGGAAGGAATCTCAGCAATTTATCTTGGAAGTGGATTGCGATGGAATAAAATATTACCCACCCAAGGCAGGCACCGGTGGACGAGGCTTTGCAGAATTTACCTTACGCAAACCTGTCCCGATTAATTGAAAGTGCTTCTTTCGCCCGCTCCCCGTAATATTTATAGGCGCTGTTAGTTTCACCTGACTCAGATCTTGTTACGCTTTTATTCAGACAGTAAACTAAGCGATTGTTTAGCCTAATTTTCAATTGAGAGTCATAGAATATTTATTACGTAAGTTTATAATTGTAATGTATTATTGCTGCAACAGGTTCTACGAAGTTTCGTGGCTTAAAGCTACGATTTGACATATTTTTAAACTTTCAATACAAAATAAGAACGCACAAAACGCAAAGCTCGGTAATTACAATAAATCACATTATTCGATTACCATGATAATCGTAGTACGTTCCACTTTTGTCTTGTAAACGAGCATAAAGTGAAAGAACAAATTGCGAGTTTCCCCAGCATTTTCCTCGCTCAGAAAAATATATGTTTTATTAAAACTCGGCGTTTCCGAGAGCGAAGCATCCCCCCAGAGGCTAGAGGGTGGCCGACCCACACCAGTCTATAACAGACACTACAAGGGTATAAAACATATTTACGCGCCTATAAAGTACTCTCGTACGCTTACTGGGCGATTTCCTTTTGTTCCGTGCTTACCACAAAACAAGATGCTTTTTTGCCTACTCTGACTCTACTTCTCGACATTTAAATTTCAAATATTATGTGGATTATAGTGTTATAAACTTGGTATGTCCTAGCTTTTATTATAGGATCACGCGTTTGGGCCTTACAGTGGATAGGACTTAGTTATTTTAGGATTTGGTGTGCCATTCAATTCCAAGATAAAAAGTGATGCTAATTCTTACAAAATGTCTCGCATTACCGTAAAAAACGAAGCCCATTTTTTCTCAGTGTTGTCATGAATAAGGCGTGTCAAAGCTTGGCGTCTTAGTTTCAGACGACAGAGCAGTTAACTCTCAAACCTCTTTGCGTTGTAGGCGAGAGGGTGTAATAACAAGACTCATGTCACTACTCACCCTCTCGAGCATTATTCTGCTGTTAAACGTCTGCAGTCTGTCGTTAAGCACATAGATGGGGTTTATAAGTGGGGCTCCGTGATCTGTGGCTATCATTCTTAAAATGGGTGTGAGTTGTTGGCATGTCAGGATATATTTTTTGTTTAATATAATAATATAATTTTACCTTAATATTAAATGTACAAAACGACATATTTAAAAGATTATATCAACTTTACTCTGTGACGGTATTGCTCAAAGTACGTAATCCGCAATTGTACAAGGTTTCAAAATTTTCCACCTTAATTTCTCAAAAAACAAAATTGTATTTTGTTACACGAATGCGTATATCGCTGAACACATTCCTTCTTCATATATTTAGCGCAAAACTGTGCACAAAGCATTGCCACTTGTGCCTTACAAAGGCAACTTCAAAGGGCCGGAATAATCTGGGCAGGCGATGTCAGCACTCGACGCTCGGGCCGAGCTATCTCTGTCAACGGATCAGCGACCCTCGCCGAGGATGCACTACGCTATTCCGTTTGTGACACTGTCATGCGGTGAAACTCTCACTCTGCTAAACGCATGGCGGAACGCTCTAATTGCAGGAGTACTGTTGCTCTGCGCTTATGTGGATTATGTTAACGAATGGACGTAGATGATATGTAAATATGTGTTCTCGGTCTTCAATCCCTTTCGGGCATCGTTAGCATAAGTAATGATGTTATGATAGTCTTTATACGGAACAATTTTTAATTGGTTGCCAGTAACTATTATAAAATAATTATAACTAAACTAGGGCTCGATATCCCCTACCCGTCTCCTACGACGTATATGAATAATTGTATTTCAAAAGTCGAAAACATTTCGATATCCTTGATAATGAAGTAATGCGAAAATATACCCGGATTGTTTAAAGTCCTGCAAGTTGTAAAACGATACAAGCACGCGATGGCATGATTTTAAGCGCTTAGTCGTCTTTAATTCGAAACGCCGTTGTCTTTGCAGTCATTAATTTGATGCGAGTTTTGAAACAAATTTTAATATTCATCGGGGCGCGAGTTTCGCCAATTTATTATAAAGTAATCTAAGTTAAATGACTAGGGTGTTTGACAATTGCTAACGTATACGTATTGTTATTTTTTTCTGTAAGACGTAAAAATAATAAATGTACAAATGGTCTACATACATACACGTCACGGCCGTCTCTCTACAGAGGTCTAGGCAAAGATCTAATACGTGTATGAAATTTGCATGATTATATTTAATTATTAATGAGCATTTAGTCCTATTTAAATTGGATAGCAAATCGTTGAAATTAATTATTAGGCCAAGCTGATGCACCGCCAAGTGTGTCGTGATTAGTAGGATGCCAGACACGAGCCAGTTAGTTGTTTGTCAGCCAACACTTCACAAGCTGTCCCTAATTGGCTATCTTCTCTTGCGTCTTGGATTAACCAGTCTTAAGATAACTTAGCTTTGCGCAATCGCTTGAATATCTCGTAGCTGTTCTGTTTGGGTCTTTTAGGCACGCTCAGTGATCTTAATACCACAAAATAACTCAAGTATTTAAGAAATATCTTAAGAGCATTTTATATGAGCATCGACACTGATTCTATAAAAGCTTAATTGCTTAATGGTTATGTGAGAGATTCTGTGTAGCCACACCATAAAAGTACATCTTGTATAATAAAATTGTGTGTACACCTGACTACGCCTGACACACCTCAATGTTATGCGATCAGTGACTTAACATTAATTGAATAATAGTAGACTAGACGCAGCTGGCATATAATGATGTTTTTTCTTTTTTTGATACATACATAACTAGTTATTTATACGTTATTTCGTAACTCGTTTATAGTTTATAAACTTTGCTAAAATTCTTTGGAATTATGTGTAAAGCTCTGGTAGAGATAAATAAAAATCCATTCAAAGTTTAAAAACATATTAGCACGGAAGAAAAAATCTGTTAAAACTTTTGTAATAATACGGTCGGTCGCATGCTCTAAAAACAAACTACATTTTTATACGAAGAGCGCCAACGAAATAAGTTAATGGCGCCTCCGCGTCGCTTTACCTATGCAAGCCTGGCGAAAGCCTGAAAATTTACTTTAATATCTTTGTTAAACCAGCGTTTTACAGCGCTCGTTGAAATATTTTTCTGTGTCGCTTACTTTGTGCTGTGACATTCAAAGCAATTTGGTTGCGACAGAACAGATTTTTACGTGGTTCGTTGAAACGTGAAACGAAAGTTACAAATTTTTAAACACATTATAGAAACTTGTTAAAGCTTTTATTTGATAGCGGCTTTTAGTATTAATATCTTGTAAAAGTTAAATGAAATAACCGATTTTATTATATAAAGATGTGAGAGTATAATCTTCAGAACATGGATTAATGATATGACCCGTTCTCACATAGTAAATAAAATGAGTATAAATCGCGAGTGTTTAAAATTAATTAATTATCTCTTTTGTTAAGTTGTCTATATTCTTATATTTATAGTGCATAATTGTAGAACACTTCACTAGCAAACACTTGATCAAAATTAGTTTTTAAGTAAAATACAAACACCTGATGTAAAGTAGATTCGTGATTACTTAATTGCCTCCACAAAAATTGCTCCGAATAGAAAATTAAAGCGTACAATTTCCCTGGTTGAGTTTATTCATTACTCGTCGCTACTGCCGCCTGGATGAATCTGCGGGCGAGATGCATCCCACCACCCCAGCCTCCCTCTCCGCTCACTTTATGGATATAACCTCTGCAAAATACCCCTAAAATTGCAATGTTTTTATTACTGCCTCTCTCTTCACAATTTAGGCTCTTTGTCGGCTGTTCTTTAACGACTTACATTTTGAATGAATTACTCTTTCATATCCACACACAGTTGCTAAATATGCTAATTTTATGTAAATTATTATAATATGTTGACATTAGTCTCAGCTGATTAATAATGATGATGAATTGAGGTAGCTAGCTCATTTTTCTTTAACGTTGGATTAAAACAATGTGTAGATGCCAAATATTTCGCTAGAGCTATAAAACACAGCAATTGGCAACGAACCAAATCCCGCGGCATAGAACGGAACGACCGAGAGCTAGTATACTGCACGACGACGTATGATTTGCAACACAAGTGCCCAGCTAGAGGACACCTGTATAATGCACACCACCTTTGGAACACAATACGTTCACCGTTAAAGCTGCAGTTTACTCGAATCCATGATCTGTTTACAGTGTATTTAATTTGGTTAATGTTGCGAACACGGCCATTTATATACCTTTAAGCAGAATGCAATATCGGATTTTATTTCGCGTTACTGTAATAAAACGAATGCTAAACTCGTTCTTTATTTTGTGCCCGAGCCAAATCGAATGAGACACCAAAAAAGAATGCCGGCTCGACGTATAGGCATCCGTGCCATGCGATTTATCTTTGTTTCAATTGCAGCATCATGTGACGGATCGCTCGCTTGACAATGATGGGTTGTTGCTTGGACATAAATTGTTATTTGGCACACAGAAGCCAAGAGGCGTGCCGATTATGCACCTGGCAATGACTCATCTCTCCTTTGATCTTGTGCTAACAAACAATATGTTTTAGTATGAAAACTTTTATACATACTCGATAATATTTATTATTTAAGATTGATGTGTTTTACTATACATTGAGTCATATTAACATACTTCATTGTTATGTCAATATCTTCATTTGTTTTTTTCAATTGCGTAGTTTTTTGAGTAGGTTCACCAAACAAAACTATTCTAGTCATAATGTAACAGCGTTAAAAAAGTTCTGTACAATTCACATTAAAATTCACCCTACAATAAAGATGTTGTAAAAGTTAACCGATGTCGTTTGTTCGTTATACAAGTTTACTTATTTATTGTGATAACCATAATGCGTTTTAGCTCTAGCTATCAAATTAAAGTAATATCTAATCTCAAATATGTAATTTCCATGTAAAATAAAAAAAAACTTAAGCCTTTAAAAAAGAACTAAAGACTACGAATAACGGATCTAAATCTTACGTTTTTGTTATCTCAACACTGACCCTTCTTACTATAAAGACATCTGAAGCAACACATAGTTCGGGAACCATAAAGCATCTACTCGACATGCGACATGGCAAGTGTTAATTACTTTTGTCACTTCGCAACGGCACGGCGAGTGGTTTACAAATTTCCCAGTTACATAACTCCCTATTCGGTTATCTTCGTGAGGCACCATTTGCGTCGACTAATTCAATATTGTTTGTGAAATAAATTATAGTACCTCGAAGCGTAGTTAACAGGCGCCTAAATCGATAAGCGTCGTTTTTATTGCACCATTAACATGCAGTCAGAGCGAACGCGAGGGTTGAAATGATTTTAATCTGTGCAATCGTATCGAAAGCTTCGCCCATTATGCGATAATATCGTTGAAGCAAATTTTCGCTATCTGTTTGACATTTATAGTAGGTGCAAGGTATTTTTTACACCATTTCGATCTGTGAATACTAGATATAATATTAATTAATCATAAAAGTTAACTGTTTACAAATTTCGTTGTGGAATATTGTAGAATCATAGAACTTAACTTTTCCCCGTTTTATCTAGGACATTATGAATAATTCAAACTTAACTTGCAAGAATGTGCTATAAATTGTCAACTTCGTGACTTCAGTCCAAGTTCAGCTGAATATTACTTCTTGCAAATAAGATACATTAATGCGAAGGTTTTCTTTTTGTTTTAGTTAAAGTATAAAGATATTTGTGAGCCCGGTAATTTTGCAATATGTATGTTAGGTTTTAAAAATATGGATGTTTTACAATTTTAAATTGTAACTAGGTAGTTATTTATTTTTAGGATACATAAATAATGTTAGGTATTTTATGAAATACTTGTAACTGCAAAGCGAAAACAAAACAATGAAAGTTGTACGGTTTTCTTCTTAACACAATAAAACAAGTCCAGTTAAAAAAGTTTACTACGAAAAAAGAAGTAAGATCATCTGAATCAAAGATATAGAGTGCTAGTTGTCAAAAGAGTATCAAGAGCTCAATCAGTGAAGATGTTGGCGATGAAGCAGCGAGAAATGAAGGCGGCGGCGCTGGGCGGGCGGGCGTTGACGCCTGCGCGACGCGTGCAGCGAGAGGGGGTCTCGTCCGCTCGAGCGAACTCCGCTCGCCGGCTATTGTGAGCCGCAGCGCGCACTCTCGCCGAGGCGCTTGGCACGGCCGCATGTAACTGCCTCCCTCACTAATTCTTTGTCTAGTACATCGATAAAGTGGCGCGGAATCGCGATCTCCCCACAGACGCGACATCTACAGGATTGCAGTGACTAAGGAATGCAGTGATATACCACACGGATACTCATCTTTTGTTTACACTTCTTCCGCGATCGAATTGGAGTTTGTTATCATCCAGCTGTTTAGTGCGATAACATTTGATGACTATATTTTTTCTAAATAACAATGTTTGTGAATTTGTGAACTTATTGTTAGTAGTTTAACTTGAATTAAACTAAAAAGCTACCATTGTGAGGATCAAAGATTCTGCGAAGAACAATGCCGAGGGGGGCATTAAGAAAGAAACCAAGAAGAAAAGACCGAAGGTTAATGTTAGTGGGTCGGTGACAAAAAATGACAAACAAGCTGCAACCAATCAATCGTCCCCCTCTACTAACAATAAAAGTAGCAAGGAAAAGGGGAAGAAAAGTCAAAACGATCAACAGGTACAAACTAATTCCGATCTGCGTTCATTCGTTTCAAAATAAAGTGCTGTACATGGTTTTGAATCGCAACCGGGACAAAGCAAGATTAGCACGAGTGGCCTAACAGCGCGAACAAAGCGACACCAATTCGTTTTCACATGTTCGCAACGAAAAGCTAAATGAATTTAACTGCATCCGGTCACGGCACATCGTGGTAGCTTTTACTGCTGCGACGATTACACTATAATTCTGTTTGACGTTTACGGTCCTTCGTGGCACTGACGTAATTGCATGGCTGCTTCATTTAAACTGTTAATGACTGCACCTTTATTCTATTAAGGTTTACAGCTTTCCCTTCTTGACACAGTCATTATAAGATTATATATAGTAGGGCAAGTTTTCTTATTCCCGATTGTTGGATTGAAAATTAACAATATTTTATAAATTTACACAATAGTATTGCAATGTTGAGACTATAGATTAAAACACATTAATAATATGGTAATATACACTAGTCTCAGAATAATTTATTACAACCACTTATTGAATTAGAAATATTTAAAGAAATAAATGTTACACGACGACGTCTTTATAAATTATGCGTGCAGAGCACGCTCATATGAATGGATTAGCATACATTAAAAACCAAACTAGTGTATGATTGCACCATTAAAGAGCGACTAGAGTACCCGCCACATAAGGTGGCAGTTGGAGGCGTCGCCACAGTCGCGTAATTCAGTGTTGCCAGTAAACACGCCAAAACTAGCACTCACTGTGCCATACGGCTCGATACATTATTTTGAGGTTTCATTTGTAACGATCTTTGGTTGCAGAGCTATAAACTCAAATAAAACAAATTAATATACCAAAGTCAAAAGTCAAAATATTTTTATTCAAAATAGGCCCTATCATAAGCTCTCTTTGAAAGTTATTTTATGATCTAAGTACAAATTAAAAAAACTATATATTGACAAAAGGAATATATATGAGTGAAGTGGAAGGGCGGTTACGTAGGGGCCGGCCTAATAAGACATATATGTAACAGTCAGATAGACGCTATATTGAAAAAAGGTGACGTTAGGAGTACCTATAACCGCCGAGAGTGTATTAGAGAATGTATGAATGTCAATGAAGCGAAAGTGGTCTGTCAGGATCGGGACAAATGGGGATCCGTGATCTCTGCCTACCCCTCTACAGGGAATCAGGCGTGATGTGTATGTATGTATGTAAAAAAACTATTTCAAACATGGCACTGAGCATTGTCTTTACATATTTTTACCGAGGTTAGTTCACCAACCATTTCGGCTGCTCAAGATGCCACGTCATGAAGACCACGACCGCTCTGATAAGAGCGTAACGATTGAGAAGAAGAAGTTCAGAGGAGACCCTTAGAGAAGAACTAACAAGAAACTCCAGAAATCAATTTATTATAATCACCCTTAACAAACATAAAAATTACAAAGAGTGGGCAAAAAACACAACGCTGGTAATACTAAATTTACCTTTCATACAAAATAACACGCAATGGCGGAAACGTCAAATTTAGTTCCAAGTTTGGCTACTGCCACCTTATGTGGCGGGTACTCTAGTCAGCTCCGAATATTAGCTGTCAAGTATTTCGTGTGCCATTACATATTCATATTAGCATGCACAAAGAATAGCGATCGCGACGGAAATTTTGTATGCTACGCAGAAACCGGGTCATGAACGAGACCGGCTGTTATGTTAAAAATATTCACGGCAGCGTTCATTTTGTCTAATGAGAATACTTGATTTGTTACAGTTAACATTTCATTCGAGAAAGATCTTCAAAAAGAGAAAACGAAAAGTTATTAATTAATGTGTGCCTGTACGGCAAACCGGGGTCTTTAACTTTGAAAAGTCTCGGCTATGATCGGAGAGCGGTATTTGAACTTCGTCACGAAACGATCCCCTTCTTGAATTTTAAGTCGTATCCTATTAAAAGTTTGTAAAAGTATTAGAATTGGGAATGAGGGAGAGGCCGTGCGCCATTTTTCCTAGCTCTCCCCGAGCGCTCTGCTGCCGACTGCAGGGTGGCGTCGCGCGCTGAGCTCGAGCCGCGCGATTATGCTCCGCTGTCTGTTTTGAATTCATAATTTGAATAGAATTAATGATGAAATTCCGAGCTTTAAAACTTAATTAATTTTAAAAGCTCTCTTGTTAACTGCTCTCGTTTCCCGACAATAAACTCATCTAAATTTTGTATATTGTCTCTGACTAACTCGTGCTTCCTTTTCGTAATGAATTCCACACATAAAATATTTGAAACAGCAAAAACATCGTCGCTCGCTACGAATACATAGACTATTTAATTTATTGGTAGTTTAAATTCTTCACGCATCTAGTTTAGAGTTTGTCTTTCATCATCTGTCATAGCTAATGTGGTGGCTGATTGCCAGAGCTATTAGACGCGTTATGTAAAGCAACGATAGACCTTGTTCAGCCTCACTTCACCTTGTTAATTGTGGTTGGTGCTCAAGAAGAGCGCCGGACGTAGTCGAGGCACGTGCTGCCCATTCTTGATTTATGGTTCCATTGTTGCCAAACCCAATGGAGTCCCAAGAAGGTCGAGTATTTAATCACAACACGCATCCTTGTTGGAAAATGTGATTTGAATAAATACATGCGTCTTGTGTGAAAAATATGTTGGGTCGAATATGATAAATATTTTAAACACCTAACGCGGTTGTTGTATTCAATAAACGATGTAGAAGGGCAAATTGTTATTTTTATAAATACGAGTACATATTATCAATAATTATCATTTAAGGAATTATAAAACGATTGAATTTAAAAGGGGCATCTACTTACATAATATAAATAATCAACAATACATTGACCTCATATTTTTCGATTTGTTCCGAAAAATTAATATTAGTTTGTCATTGTGAATTGAGATTGCCTGTAATGTGATGTTAAATGTACAAGATATGAATATAACATCTATTTTTCCATTGTTGCAGGCTAGCCCAGACAATAGTAGAAATGGATCACCCCGATATCATGATGTATCTCTGGAAGATGTAAGTATGCCGTTTTACAGAATAGATGATTCAAAACGCTTGCTGTCATGTGAAGCTGTTTTGTTTTATTCAATAAATATATAATAACACCATGATGTTATAGCTGGAACTTCCAGGGACGTATGAATTGATTCGTATATTCAGAAAGCACGCGTGTAATGTTTTTGGTTTCAAAATTGTGAAATCCAATGTTACACAATTTTTTAGATAATTACAATCAATCTCAAAAACAAACATCAGTAATATAACTAACCTCCTACTGTCATTCTTTTTCAATTTTACTTATTTCTTGAGCCCATTTTTCCTTTCTTTTATTACAATGCATATGTGATAGATTTTTATTTGTTATTTGCAGGCATCGGATGGAACCTTATTCCGCGTGAGCGGCACACCAGGCGGCGGGGCTAAGGGTGACATTGGGCCACGGGGAGGCAACGGTGGCGCCGTGGCCCTGTCGCGCGCCCCGGTCGGAGGCAGCGCCAGTCCTGCTCCAGCGCCCCTCCCGCACCCCGCGCCCTCACCCGCCCCGGCCGCTCTGCCTCCGCCGGCGCTGCCACCGCCGCCCTTCCGCGCCGACACACCACACCGAGCCAACGCTGCGCACATACCGTCACCCGATGGGCATGCCGCCACGCAAGTGCCTCCGAGACCGGTGGCGGCGCCCGACGCACCCGACCGACCAGCGGCCAACAAAGTGCAGGCAGGGGCACGCGCCACCGCCGACAGCCCCACGCCCGCACCCCCGGCGCCTCAAGCCCCCTCGCCCCTGTTCCCCTACCAGGCGAACGCCACCGCCGCGCTGCCTGACTACAGGCACACGAACCATGAGGCGCGGAGCAAGAAGCCTCCCCCCGCGCCGGAGCCGCCACCGCTTCCGGCCTCCACCCATGCCATGCAAAACAACATTGGATCTAGTCATATTAACTCGAGTATCACTTCAAGTATTCACAATCACTCATCAATCCCCCCCTCATATCAGAGCCAAGGCAACGTGCTGAAGCATTCTATTCCTCCGGTGTACGCGGGCCGACCCCCGCACCAGCCACCGTACAGTGTCGCCGGCCAACTGCCGCTTCATCTCGCCCCGACGAGCGCCGCCAACCAACCGATAGGATCGCATGCTCCTCATTCCATGAACAGCCACGTTGTCAATCACCATGGCGGCCTCTTGCATCCGAATGCGCCCGCGCCCCTCGTTTCCTCCGCCAGCAATCCTGTGCCGACACATCCGTCGTCTTCAGTGAGTTCACTGACACCTTTCACGCACGGAGTCAAACAACCCGCCAGCATAGCATCAACGGGAGCGTTGCCCGTCTCGTCGCATCATGCGTCAGTAAGTCAGAACGACGTCTCCGTTGTAACTAGCAGCCATCCCACGATAACAACCAGCAGTAGTAATAGCGCTTTAATGGCGACGAGCGAAAGTTCCCGCAAGGAGACTCCCCCAGTGAACTTACCCAACGGCTACCCTCCGCCCGTGGCGTATCCCCCCGGCAGCTACCCACCTCTGTACGCGCCGTATGCGTCTTCGTTGCAACACAGCCCCTACGTGCCTCCAGCTGCCGCCTCGCCGAGGACCACTAGTGATACGGTAATTATTTCACAGATTAGATAGTTCTAGTTTATTGTTTATTCACTGCTTTAATTTTTTCTTAAAGTGTTGTCTATCTTACTTACATAAATATTTAACATTTTCAGAGAACAAGTCTGACGACTTCCTCGCCTCAGTTTGGGCCGAAGACTCCGAAAGGTCTAAGGCCGCTCACACCCAGCTCAACGAACGTGTCTGCTGCATCCACGTTGCACACGCACACGTATTCACCCAGAGGGCAGAGTCCGGCACGAGAGAGAGAAAGTTTTAGGTGAGGTCAAATCACACTGATTCTTACACGCATATCTTAGATGTACTAGATTTTTTGAATTCTTTACCTTGATATAGCACAGAGATATACTACTCTCGGTGTCTTTCACCTGTACTATCGAGGGAAATTGGTCACAGTTAGTTACTTCATCGACTAATAGTCTCCAAGTGACAGTCACCTTCTATTACATACCTCTTATGCTAGTTTGTATTTTATTAATGACGTCTAACCTAGTAAATAGCTTCTAAATAGTATGTTTTTTAATGTCGTAATGGATATCGCTCGATTTTAAAATTGAATTTGATACTATGTACCCTTTTGGCAGCAGTATTAGCAGTTTATCGCGACCAAGTGTGACGACGCCCGTGGCTTCCTCCGCCTCAGCACCCCATCTGCCGGGCGCTCCACTGGCGCAGATTGCAAGCAACTCGTTACCTGCGCCGGCGCCGCTGCCCGTCTCACTGGCGCCACCTATTGCAGTGTCACTTGCTCCACCCATTCCGGTAAGTGGTATTTAATATTAAGCCTATAATAGTTTCTAGCTTCAATTATGTGTTTGAGGAAAAGTATAAAAGTTAATGTGAGAAGAAAGACATGATGGTTTTAAAGAGGAGGTTGTGTTACAGTCTCATGAATGAGTTTATGTAATTGGAGATTTCTATTTATTCATTGATTGAAATAATGTGATTGAATAAATGTGCTCTAGCGAAAAGAGGTAGTAGTTGACTGAATGACAGTTCGGAAATGATTCTTGACATTGCCCGAAAGTATGATTTTTATGAAGTTCATACTATAAATTATCTCTTACTAAATTAAACCTATATTTGCTCATTCCAGTCGGTACTAGCAGCGCCCCTGGCAGCACCATTGGCGGTTCCTTTGAGCGCTCCTCTGGCCACGCCCACTCCGACGCCGGCGCCTGCCGCTCCGCATTTAGGGCACACGCTAGCCCCCGTGCCCACGATAGGCAGCCTCAGCTCAGGCGCTAAACCTGCCAGCCATTGGGGAGTGACGTGAGTATAAATAAATCAATTGAGATAAAGAAAAGTCGGAATTTACAGTGACCCTGAACAGATTAGTTTTTACGAAATTCTGTAGTGACTTCAATCTAAAACTTCTTCATTTCTTGTTTGAAGTTTTCTCTCACGGAATAAAATAATTAAATTTGTCACTCTTTATATTTCAGCAGGACACCAGCGGCAGACAGGCCCGGATTTCCGCCAGCGGCCCCGCTCTTTGGCGCTCCAATACCGCCGGCCAATCCGAACCCATTCTCTGCGGAATCACTATTCCAAACCAGTACGTTTTTTTAAATATTTTATGACAAATTCAACAAACAAATGTTATTAGATTATCATTTTTGACATATACAACTTTTCCAATTAACAAAATTAATTTGGATGACAATGACTATTTTTTCTGGTGAATACATCGTAAATAAAACTGATTTACATCTAACTTATAAATATTTTGTCTTATTCCAGGTCCTGGTGCAGATTTACTGCGACGTGAGCTCGATAATCGGTTTCTGGCAGCCGCGGGAGGTTTCTCCGTGCGAACCGAAATGCATCATCACCAGCATCAGCATACGCATGTACATCAGCACCCTGCGAACGCGACTCCCACGGCGCCACCGCATCACCATCCACATTTGTATGTGCCGCCGCCTCCACATCATGCGCCCCTGGTAAGTGCAGTTATTATAAGTATTAGCTTCTGTTGACCATATCAACAAAATCTCTTCTCTTCTCAATCGTTATGCTCTTATCAGATCAAACAAAATAGGATAGGCAAAATTATTAGAGAACATACGACATCATAATCTATATTTTACACTATTAAATAAAGCAAGTTCCCTAGTTAGTTCATCTAAGATTAAAACAATACATAACCAGCAGCCATTATGGAATGTCTTATTGAAGCACTCAGGGAGCGTTATCAATATTATTATATATTGTTATTGATGTAAACTAGCCACAAATCTATTTTTAATGAAGTTTCAAGATCTAAAGTTACGTTATTTTGATGGTATCATAAAAGATATGTGTTTCTAATGGTAAGTTATTTCTTTTACAGTTCAAGGACGTTGGGAAGATGCCATCTTTGTACAGAACCGGTCTAGGTCTTGGCTATCCATACTCTTCGAACTTACTGCATCCGACAGCACCTTACGTACCTTCAGCGCCGCTATCCAGCTACGCACCTAAGGTATCATAATTGTCCTGCCTTTGAAATAGTTTGTACTATAAAATGTATACAAAAACCATATAAGAATTGTTCTAATTCTGATGTGATGTTATTGATAAGAACTTATGTTGCTACCATTTTCATCATGTTGTGTCTTGATCTTAGTTTGCAGAATTCATAACGTCTTCATGTCATTATCATTATTAAATTTTTCTCATATAAAACCAATCTATCAAATTTGTATTGTTCCAATAATTAACACACATTATTTATGCAATTTATATATAATTGCACTTGAATCTTTTCATAGATTGGTTTCAAAATATAACTTCTTTTAACAAGTTATCTCTTTTCGTGCTTACAATGTTTTTGTTGCAACTGTTTTATTAATTTTCATTTTTCATCAATGTTAACAGCCTGTAGTGTCGACTGCGAGCGATCCAGCCAATAAACCACTGCGAACTGTTACGGTAGGTGTTCATGTCATATCATTCGCTTTTGTGTGTCTTCATACAATTTGTTTTCATTAATGTAACTTTAATGATTCTATTAATATAATTACGCTTGTAACCTCAATCAGTTATTAGTTAAAATACGACCATATGTATCATTGTGTTTAGCCACGATTAACGTAAATATTTCATATTATCATTACAGAAAAGTGGTAAATGGAACGCAATGCATGTGCGCATAGCATGGGAGATATACAATCATCAGCAGAAAGAGAAAGCGAGCGGCGGTGTTCCCACGTCAGAGAAGGACAAACTGAGAGGGTTCCCGCCTCCGTCGGCGGCGGCGCCACCTCCGCCAGCGGCTGCGTACCGGTCGCCGTACGAGCTGCCCCCGCCATATTTGACTGCGCATCATCCGCATTTAGGTTAGCATTTATATTATTACAACTACCATAAACTGTAATCCCTTTACACACTAAAAGGTTTAGGGACTACCAGGAAGTACCGCTTACCCATGGTCTTTATCCAATACTGGTCCCGAAAAGTTTTAATTCCTATGTTTTATGAGTTACTCAGTAAAAATGTAATTGTATAGACAGAGCAGTTGGTGTCAGTCCTTATATAAAATTTTGATTTTGCAGGTGTTTCTCCATTCGCTCGATACGGTGCAAGCGGGTTCCCTCCTGCGCCGCCACCTTTCGGCCTATCGCCATACGCCAGAGACCTGGCACTATCGTCATCGCTACACGGCGTGCACCACCCTCCATCGCTGGCGGCGCTGCACGACGCCTGGAGGACGGGAGCCACGAGTACCGCAGTCCGCCCTCCTTCGATACCAGTGGATGCCCGCCGTGAGCAAGAGGAACGCGCGCGCCGCGAACGAGAAGAAAGAGAGAGGGAGCGGGAGAGGAGGGAACGCGAAGAAAGAGAGCGACGGAAACAGAGAGAAAGAGAAATGGAACGCACGAGACCCAGATCACCGCTCCGAACGGAGCCGCCCAAAGAAGAGAGGAAGGAAGCGCCGCGGCCCCCTCCGACAATAGGCAGCTACCCGGGTGGCGCGCCCCCAGGCTGGGACCCGTACCGGCCGTACGACCCCATCCACCACATGCGCTTCACGCCGCTGGTGGAGGCCGCCATCCGCGCCGAGGAGGACCGCGCCAAGATGCTCTCGGCGTACGCGCACCACCAGCAGCTCAAGTCGGCGGGGCTGCTGCACCGGGGGCTGGCGCTGCCGCCGCCCGGCCCTCTGCCGCCACTGCTGCCGCACGCGCCGCCGCTGCAGCCGCTCGACCTGCTCAAGAAGGAGGAGCCGCGATGATAGCGCGCCGCCGCCTCCCCGAGGCCTCCCTGTGCAATAAGCCCGAACGGTCGCCGCGCCCCGCCCCCGCCCCCGACCATTCTTAGATAATTATACAGCAGTCGCTAATCATGTGAATAGAGTTATCGAAACGCTATCGATATACATATACATATTTATATATAGCTATAAATATATTTAATAACTGTAAATACTAGTGTGTAATTAGACATTAAAAATAGAATCAAGGTTATTTAAACATCTTAAATAAATCCCATAATTTATTATTATCGGGAGTTTAATTACACTTCCGTTAAATCTCAATGGTGTTTCGATTGTACCAGTGGAGTAGAATTATTTATTTATCATACTCCTTGCTCCGTTGTGTGACTAAGCAAATCAGTAAACCTGTAATGCATTTAAAATTTTGTGATATTATTGTATGAAAGTATTTTGTCTGACTTCAAAGTAGTGTATGGTATCTGATTTTAAATTAATAAATGTACAGTACCGTAAATAATGTTCATTTATTTAGTGAAGTAAAAGGAATCTAAGCTTTTTTATGATATTGCTTGACGTTTGTTGAATTCGAGCGAATAAGATCTTGTGTGCCATTCAAGGAAATCGTACTTCTGTAATGAGTCAGACAAACTAAAATTCCATTTGTCTAAGTTCACTTTTGAACTATCTCGATGTTCGTTTCGAAATCTATAGGCAATTCAAAACTGTATTATAGTTATACAAATCAGACAGTATACTAAAAAGTATGGAAGCTTGGTGCATTCAAAAATGCCATTAAAACTTTTGATTTTTATACCAAAGCATTTGTTTCATTTTGTATCCCTATGGTAAACTACACATCAGTGTATGATGAGTTAACCAGATCGTCAGTGGAAACATGGAGTTGAACAAACTCCGAGCTGTATTGTCATCAGGATTCCGCCAGCACCAAAAATATCCAAAGCTGCGAGAGCTCCCAAAACCCAAAGCAATTTTGCTAAATTGTCTCCTTAGTGCTATGCCAATTTGGCATCACAACTGACTAAATATTCAGCCGAAAATAATTATTTGTATATTCAACTTTCACTGAGCTGCTGACTTTGTTGACGAACCATAGACGACTGTACTCTAATATTGTTATACACAGTTTCCAGGGCTACAAACTAGGCAGTTTCTTTAAAACTATACTCTGTCTTTTGAGTTATTGGAAACTATAAGTTTGGACATGGTACACATATTAATCAAGATGGAGGAATGGATGAGGGCGATTCATATTCTCAAGGTACAAGTCTCCAACAAAAACATGATATAAGAGGCGTCGTCCACGCAATTTTTTTGTTCATGAGCAGCTTTGATTAGTCCAGACTGCTTATGGTATAATAATAATAACCCCGTTTAAACTATTGTAATAAAGTGAACATTTAATTTTCACTTTCGGCTAAGAGGTTCACACGTGCATTTTCGCAATTGCGTAGTTCCATGTTGCTGCCGCCCTGCACCCTATATGATGAATGAAATGAAAAAAAAATACTGAAAATGTGCATAGAAATTCAGAAAACAGCTGGAATCCTTGAGCCTACTACTTCAGAGGCAAGGGCAGTAAAACTTTAGACTACTATTATGGAAGAATTTCGCAACAAGAGATAACACAAACTCTCAAGGAATGATAGTCGTGAAGTGTATGTGCTTTGTTAAAAGTAACACAGTTTAATTTTAATGGTCAGCAATTTATGCAGCACTTGCTGTGGCAATATTACAATTTTGTTCCTTTAAGTTTTGGTTATTTCGTTGTACCTGTAATAAGGATTACTAAATCAACCAATCAGATAGTGGTATGTCATATTTTAATTTATTGCCAAAAATTTATTAATCATAAATCCAAGTTTAATATACAGCAAAACACCTCACCTTTTTTTTTTTTGTAATTTTAATTTACCCAATTTTAATTTAATTGTATGGTAGCGAAAGTTTGTTATGGCAAAAGAAGCATAAAAGTAGAAACAATGCCGTTGAAATGCGAACACTGAGAATCATCTTAGGAGTGACATTGAATGATAGAATTATAAATAGTATGATAGGAGAATGTTGAAATTTGAAAGATGCAGTGACAGTAGGGCATATGACAGTCAGATACCCGCAATACTAAAAGAGGGTGACATTAGAAGTACCTATAACTACCGTGTGTATGAGTGTCAATGAACGAAAACGGTTTGTCAGAATCAGGAGAGATGGGGATCCGTGATCTCTGCCTACCCCTCTACAAGGAATCAAGCCTGATGTGTATGTATGTTAGTAATACTTTGGTTAGTCAGGTTGAGTGTTCAATATCAACAACTTTTTTTAATGATTTGTCTTTTTACCTCATATTTGATATCTAATGTGACAGGTGGCAAACTATGTCTTCACATAATGACTATTGACTGACTATTGCACATTTTAAGAAATAGCCTGCCTACTTATCTTACAATGGTTGTGCTGTGCAAGGTAATAAATAAAACTAAAATTAATGTTGATTGCTTGACTGTATTTATCAATACATAACTGCTATAATTACAAAGGAAAAACATCTATTTATAAATTACTTGTTTCTCTTAATATTGTTCTAACGTCTGTACCATACTTGAACAGTTCTCATTCTTTTGATTTTCTTTTGCAGTTGAAGTACTCCGTACAGGAGCGCTTCAGCTGTTGGTGGACAGCCAGGGACATAGATATCTACAGGTACAATTCGGTCACAACCCCTGGAACATGGAAAAAGAACTATAAGTATGACTTAATTTGTTGTGCCTAGCAATTCTTTTAGAACTCACATTGTTGCCAAAATATAACAAAACAGTAGTAATATGTTTAAAACAGTTCAAAACAAGCATGTTATTTAAATACCAATATTATAAATTTATAATTTAACCTCATATGGATGGAAAGGAGGAAAAATTACAAAGATTCTATTGTCACTTATTATTTGTTCTTGGGCATTGATTTAGGACAAATATAGACATAACATCATGCAACTTAATACATACATCATTTACTGCATGTCTTTTAGGTCAATAGAAACATACATATACATTCACATATTTTAATACCTGTGTACAGAACCTTAAAAATCTACATTAGCATTAATACCAAGGTCATGACACATTGCTAACCCATTGCCTAGTAGTATTAATACTTTACCCCTAGTTCCCCTCTGATCCCCTAGGACATGCAAATAACACTGGGAGCTATTTAGCAGTATATTTACATTCCAAACTAAAATAAATTCCTATTGACTATTTGAAGAAATGGGAAAAGCTCCTCACAATAGAATTGTTTACTAATGCTTTATGCAATTAATTATTGGAACTTAAATGAAATGTAGTAAATCACAATAGTTCTATGCTTGTGGTTGGCGTATGAAACCAGAACCTACTGTTTTCATTACCAAAGCTACAATCAAACAGGAACTTTATGGGTACTTGTTATTGTTATAATGACAGTGATCAATTTTGTTTGCATTATGATTTCTATTCCAATTTACGCACAATGCAGATCGATAAAGTAATATTTTATAAAAAAATTGTTTTTGAAATATTATTATTAGAATAATTATAAAGTTCTTAGTGGCGTTGGCTACCACTGGCGGACACACAGTCCTAGTAGAAACATTTTTCCCCATTATCATATTGGCAGACAAACAGTGGGGGCCAAAATAAAGGGACAGGGAAGAATGGCAGCTAGTTAGCACTGTTTTTATATCTCTCTTATAATAGATTATACTGATATTATTTATATTCCCCGGCAAAGTGGGAAGACGACCTGTGCAGCTTGGCCTGCATCAAATGGATGCGAATGACCACTGACAGGGAGAAGTGACGTCATTTGGGGGAAGCCTATGTCCAACAGTGGATTCAAACAGACTGATGATGATGATAAGTATAAATACCTGACAACAGAATAAGAGTAATGATAGTATCCTCCTCCGTTAGCGCAACTGCCCATGGAAATAACCCATCTGGGGTCAGGCATTTGATCATAGACTTTTCTAAGAGCTGGGGCCATCTTGTTAGTCAATGTACCAGCTACTATCATCACATCGGATTGACGTGGAGAAGCTCTGAACACCACACCATACCTATAATAAATAAATACAAACATATGGATCAGAAAATTATAGGGATTCAATTCAGATAGCTCAAAGGTGAATGATTATCATAAATTCAGTTTATTATAGTTATCCATGTCATTCAAATACGGTTATATCTGACAGGGGGTTGTTATTAAACAAAGCAATATTAACTTCAACTTATATTTTCCTCTGTTTGTGTCTAAGATATCTAGAAGTATATGGAAATGATATCAGAAAACTTTTCACATTGCCATACTTCACATTCTCATAATTAAGCTAACTATTGATGTTAGGTGGTATGAGTATTAGAATTGAGTTCATAAACTCAGTAATCAATTATATTAACTAACCTGTCCATATCATAACGAGGAGCAGCGATGTGCATCATCTCTACAGCACAACAAGCCAATCCAAAAGTCATGGGCCAGAGAGAGTTCTTTCTACCCCAGTTGAGTAGATCATCCATTCTGGCAACTGCATATTCAGCTGCATTGTTGGTGTCTTGAAAAGGAGAGTATGGTCGTTTTTCTTGCTCTTTGGTGGCAGGCACATGAGCTTTGCGTATTTGTTCAATAGCAGGTACGATTGCCCCTTTCTTCAACACGGAAGCAACAGCTACAGGAGCTTTGGAACTCAATGCTTTGACGACCTGCATGATTGTGGCTGTAAATAATAATAAATTATAACTATGAAGAATAGACACGATTTAGAATCCAATTAAGAAATTTACTACGCACTTGACACTATATCATGCACTATTTATGTTTTCAGACAATACACAAGTATAATCAATTCGGAAAATAGCTACATCCACATTTTACGTAATAATCTTTTACTTACATAGAGTACCCGCCACATAAGGTGGCAGTTGGAGGCGTCGCCACAGTCGCGTAATCCAGTGTTGCCAGTAAACACGCCAAAACTAGCACTCACTGTGCCATACGGCTCGATACATTATATTGAGATTTCATTTGTAACGATCTTTGGTTGCAGAGCTATAAACTCAAATAAAACAAATTAATATACAAAAGACAAAAGTCAAAATATTTTTATTCAAAATAGGCCCTATCATAAGCTCTCTTTGAAAGTTATTTTATGATCTAAGTACAAATTAAAAAAACTATATATTGACAAAAGGAATATATATGAGTGAAGTGGAAGGGCGGTTACGTAGGGGCCGGCCTAATAAGACATATATGTAACAGTCAGATAGACGCTATATTGAAAAAAGGTGACGTTAGGAGTACCTATAACCGCCGACAGTGTATTAGAGAATGTATGAATGTCAATGAAGCGAAAGTGGTCTGTCAGGATCGGGACAAATGGGGATCCGTGATCTCTGCCTACCCCTCTACAGGGAATCAGGCGTGATGTGTATGTATGTATGTAAAAAAACTATTTCAAACATGGCACTGAGCATTGTCTTTACATATTTTTACCGAGGTTAGTTCACCAACCATTTCGGCTGCTCAAGATGCCACGTCATGAAGACCACGACCGCTCTGATAAGAGCGTAACGATTGAGAAGAAGAAGTTCAGCGGAGACCCTTGGAGAAGAACTAACAAGAAACTCCAGAAATCAATTTATTATAATCACCCTTAACAAACATAAAAATTACAAAGAGTGGGCAAAAAACACAACGCTGGTAATACTAAATTTACCTTTCATACAAAATAACACGCAATGGCGGAAACGTCAAATTTAGTTCCAAGTTTGGCTACTGCCACCTTATGTGGCGGGTACTCTACACACAGTACCAGTCGAGTCTCAATGCAGTTTTGCTAGCTCAATTGAATTGAAATAAATAATTGACTGACAGTCCCTGGTAAAACACCTTGATGCTGGCTTTACACACATGCTGACTTTCTTTCTTTACGCAAACTACACAAATCGATCGAAGTGTATGGACAGTTTGTTAAATTAAACGCGCATTTTCATTATTGGTGCAAGCCTAACATCATACATATGTACATATTAATTAAGTAGTTATACTGCATGTTGGGAATAGCTTTTGAGAGATTTCTATTTTTTGATAAATATTGGTATAATAGTTGTAACAATATATCGAAACAAATTGAAAAACCTAATTGAACTGAATTCAAATCTAAATAATGAACTTCAAATTATTTGAAAATAACAAATTTTACTTTTAAGTGATTATAATTTTTAATATTACTGACTAAAAATGTCAAAGGTATGGTAAATAATCTCTTTATCAAAAATAAGATTTACTTTTATCTAGAAGACCCCACAGTTTTCTTAGTTCCTGAACAAGCTGGATATTATTGTTTTGCCGGCAACCGAAGGCAATTGAGGGACTAGGGGCACAAGGAAACTATTCGACGATGGTTCAGCAACCTATCACCAACATAACACATATTTATATAAGATAGTTATTTATGACATCAGTTATAATGATATTAAAATTAAGTTTGTTTCTGTTTGTTTTAGGGTAAGTCTTGGTTTAAGCCAATGTTTGAGCTTGATGAGGACACAGATTCAGTACCAGCAAAAAGAATCAAAATTGATAACCAACAGGCAAATAAAGTAAATATTTCAAATGGTTTCAGTGGGGTAAGTAACTAAACTTAACATATAAGTCTGGACTACAAACATTGCTAACACAATGAAAAGACTAATTTAATTAATGATTCCAGGACAGTTTAAAACCTGTACACAATCCCAAAGAAGCTTTTAGTGTAGGCTCTGTAGATTGGATGAAAAACTTTGATCCTGAAAAGGTTGAAGATTTGGCTGTGCACAACAAAAAAGTCCAAGAAGTAGAGCAGTGGCTCAACTCTGCATGTATTGGTTGCAGAAATGACATCTTATTATTATCTGGTCCAGTAGGGTCTGGAAAAACTAGTACCATACTAATGTTGGTAAAGAAATATGATATTAGAATAGCAGAGTGGGTAACTCCCATGGATGTTGATTTACTTTCAGATAATGGTAAGCTTTTATGTATTTCTTGGCAGATTATGATAGATAGATAGATATGTGTCAAAGAACTGCCATAAATGATTAGCTTTATACAGTACTGATCATACAATGCAACAGAAGTAATAAATTCAAAATATACATAAACCTCACTAGAGATTACATAATTTTATATCTTACCCCTTACATTTCACTGATGTCCAAATGTAGTCTGTAACTACATCCTCAAACATAATTAGTTCAATAGCTATGAAACCACCCTTCTACTTCAGTAGAATATCTTGAGTCATTTCTCTTTTACTAGGATGTCATGAATATCTAATCTAATTAATATATTTAACTATCCTTTCTTTTCCAGAACAGTATGAATTTAAAGAAAAGCAATCTAAAAAGTTTTTAAACTTTGTGATAAATGCAGCAAATTTCTCTTCTCTTCTTAGTAAAAACAGTAAGAAAGCAGTGCTTGTTGAAGATTTTCCAAATACCTTCTTGAGATCTTCTTCAGAATTTATTAGTGCTTTAGAGTAAGTTCAATTGAAAATCGTTTGTACACTAAGAATTTTAAAAGTAAGGATAAGTATCTGCCTTAAGGATTTAATGTCCTTAGATTCTGTATTAATGTTTTATGATCACCATTAACTAGATATGACTTATTTACAAATATATAGTTAATGTTTACAGACTACTAGAGAAATTCTTTCATTGCAATAAGTAACACTTTTGAATCATAAAAATAATAATAAATACATATGTATATAGATTTCTGGTGCAAGAAATGTGTTAATTTTATGTTACAGACAATACAAATGCCAAGCTAGGGCACCAATCATATTTATTTGCTCAGAAACTCATGCAGATAGTAGAAATAATGCTTTGAATTTATTTACACCTAGTCTCAAAGAACAGTTTGGTATTCATCATATAACGTAAGTATTACCAACCAACGGAAATTAAATTTTAGAGAATGATGGTCATACTTTATATATATATATAATTACCAAATATTTTAGTTTTTCTTGTAAAAATATTTGGTAGAGAGAACACATGGTATTTTAGATAACTTCTGAGTCTCTGAATGAGTTATGTTCTTGCAATTTGAGACAGTTGAATAATGTCTTTACTTCTTACAACAATTAGTAAACGTCCTTGATGGAATAAAAATATATGAATAAATAAACATAAGATGCATTTCTTACAGGTTTAACAGTGTATCAGCCACAGGCCTCAAGGCAGCTCTTAAGAGAGTATCAGATATAATGAGCAAAAAGTTTGTGTCAGTCTACAATATGCCAGGTGTGGACATGATAGATTGCGTTATCAATTCATCAGCTGGCGATATTCGATCTGCAGTTCTTAATCTTCATTTTGCTTGTTTAAAAGGTATGATTAAAATATAATTATTTTACAAAATGTATGCTGCATTCTTTTGAATTGTATCGTCAAGTCATTGTTTCTAAAGCCACTAATTTGATTGTCCCCGAAATTACATTTATAAACATTCACATCCTTAAATCCCATTTGGGGTGGACAGAAACTTGGAGGTATAATATCTCCAGAGTCACATAATGGAACATTGGTGACAGGTTGCTAGCCTATCGCCCAATAGATTCTGTTTGTTAACACTTAGTCACCTCCAAGACATGCCGGAAAGAACAGCAGCTAGTTAGAATTCTTTTTACATCCCAGACTTGCACAGGACCCAGGAATTAAATGCCTACTTAGCATAATTACCCTATAGCAATAAAATCATATTGTTTCAGGATCTAGTCATAGTTTAGAAACTAGTTTTATAGCAGAAAAGGAGAACAAGACTAAAAGTAAAGCACCAAGGAAGAATAAAGCAAAATCTAGTAAATTCATGTCTATAGGCAAAGATCAGACTGTCAGCATATTGCATGGCGTGGGAAGAGTATTAAATCCTAAACGTAAGTATCGTAGCTTAACATGAAAAGATTATTGATTCTTAGAACCAGTCTTTGTTAGATCTGGTAACCTGTCAGTAATATCATACAATCGTAATAAAGAGATGTAATGTCATGTCTCTTAAATTCTGTCCATCCCAAAAGAGATACAAATATGTATATAATTGTATTTTTATGGTTCATTCAGTCTTGAACACATGTATGGCGGTTTTAGTATTTTTAGGTATGTACCATGATATTTTATTTAATATCTTTATTTTGTCATGTCCTTTTGACACATTTGTAATAGACACGTGCACACTCACCCAGTGAACGCATAATATAATATTGCCTATACCTCTAAATATTCCCTCATTTCAGATATAATATCAGAAACAGGCGAGCAGAAGCTGTCACACAGTCCCATAGAAATAATTGAGCAATTCACCTCAGAACCTAGCTCATTTGTAAATTTTATTGCCGAGAACTACTTGCCACACTTTTCGAGTATAGACAATGTGAGCAAAGCAGCGGCGGTTTTAAGTGAGGCAGATTGTATGTTGGCTGAATGGAGGGTTAGTACGAAACTAAACTTTTTAAAATCTTATTATACTTACTTAAAGATTATTTTCCCTTTTGTAAACATAGGCTTGAGTGACCACTGTCAGATGTTTAAGCTGATGTTTCATCAAATTGGATTGATCACATAAACCTAGCGTCTAATCATATTTACTTAAATCTCTCGTTAGTCTGAGGGTATGGTTTTCTAATCATTGTATTACTTACTGAATATAACAGTGGTCACTTAATGAATGATGATGATGATGATTCTTCACTTCTCAACCTTCAAATTTCTGTCACTTATTCACAGGACAACAGCTGTATGAAATCAGGCCTATATTTGGCAGCCGCGGGAGTCATGATTCATAACACACAACCTCTCTCAGCCTGGAATCCAGTCAGAGGGCCCAAGAGCATGAAGATACAATATCCGTAATTATTTTTCATTATTTATATAGACCTCAATTAGAGGGACAGTCATAACTATATTTCTAAGAGTCCATAGCTAATACTAATGTAATGCTGCCATAATTGTCAATTATGTGTGACTCAAAACTACATCATGCACAGTCAATATTGTTCACTTAACCTCTGACTATCTTTATAGGGACTCATTGCATGATATATTTGTACTTTATCTGATGAAGCGGCTGTAGGCTAGCGGGGAACACCTTTGGCATTCCCGGCTCTAGCATGTACTAATGAGTGAAATTTACGTACATTATCACGTATTTTTCATTTACGTACATAATTTATAGTCACTAACAATGAGGGATAACATCCTGAGGAAAACTGCCCATCTCGGAATATGCCAGTGCCGGTATCAGTATACGGTGATACAGTTCACGACCTGTCACATTCGGTGCTGTCTATGAAGGCTGTATCCATTAAAACAACAAGCTCAAAATTTTCAGCTTTCAAAATTTGGAATATTTGCACTCAAGCAGGTGACTACGCGCCGTCATAATAAACAAAGGATGCGTATATACACAATTCGTAAAGCGTATGTTATGTTTATCTGAAGACTAACTGCTAATTTATTTTGTATTTATTTTCAGTTCAGTATCGGAATTTCCATTACTGGATAATGGCAATCTTTATAAAGGAAAGGTGCTGGCATCCGATATCAAATCCTACTATCACATAATTCAGAAGCATCTACTCAAATAATAAAATGTTATAAGGATCAATTTATTTATTAAACAAATTCAACCTCTAATGAATGGTATTATTATGTGGAAACGTCTTGAATCATTAATGGTGGGAAGTTGATAAGGACAATATAGGAACAGGATTTTTGGATCTGGGAACAAACAATGAAACAATTGAGTGCACATGTCAAATTAGTTATAATTAACAAAATCTTGAGAATTACAATCACTTCAAAATCAGAGGATGGACTTAAAACTACACCGTTTTCTTGTTACTCAATGTCAATTAGAGGTCGGTCCCACTAACTGTCGCTGGATCCAATGCGCAAGCTTTTATAACAAGAAAGCTTAAATTATTTTGCAAGTTTATGAAACGAATCGTGAACATTTAAATATACTTACCATTGCTTTTAGAATTACTTACCTCCACTGTGGAATGTTGTCATGCATAAGATTAATTTGTGCAATCAATGTTTTCATCTACATAATGCTTTACACACAGATGGGGAACGGGCGTGACGCTTATGTATGGGCCAATGCAAATGGATTTTCAAATAATTATCCTGATATTCATGTTGCCATGATATTATATAAAAGATCTTGTTTGCACCAAGGAAAAGGACATTTAACTTACAAAAACTTAAGAATCTTTGCAAGAAATATTACTTGCTTTTAATTTGCATGCAATAATAGGATTCATTTAACCAAAACTGATCTCCCACCATAAAATTGGATACCGAGGTCATACGACCTTTAGGACATAGTGCAAACACATAAAGGGGGCTATAGATGTGCATGCTAGAGTATATTTATCGAGAGGAGGAAGAAGAGGACCTGGAGCGGCGGCGGCGCGGCCTCACCGGCGACCGGGACCGAGAGCGACGGCGCCGCGGAGGGGGAGGCGGGGAGCGGCGACGCGGAGGGGGGGAACGCCGCCGGTACCTGTGGGACAACGAGAATGTATTAGTTAAAAGCATGTATTATAAGGTTTACGAGTATTGGGTTTATGTTTAAATAACTATGGGTCAACGCTGCATACGTGGTGGATAAATAAAAATGTACTACCGCCACGAATTTCTACTTTCTGTCACAAATCAGATCTTTCTCATGATTGGCTGGCGTTTAGTGATGATTATGCTATTGATTTGTCTACCGATCTGGGCATCAAGGATGTAAATGGTAACATTATTACAATTTACCCTTTATTAGACCATCAATATTACTATGTTGATGCCCATCCTAATGAACCTAGCAACAAGTTATCACAGATCATTTACCTAGGGGGTGAATGACGGCGCATTGGGCCGTGTCGTGGCATTGGGCGTGGCGAGGGGCGTCGTGGCCGCGAAGGCACCAGCACCGGAGCCGCTGTCACCTCTTGACCGTCGATTTGTCCTGTTAATTAGATACACGATAAGGTAAAGTTAGTTTATGTAACATTACTAAATGCGCGACAGTTAAAATAATAACAGAAAATTTTGTATCTTGTTATCCTATATAGTATTTTGGACATATTTTTCCAATATAACAAGTAGAACTGATATTCTATTTTTACATTTAGCTCTCTTTAAGTGCTCTGAGTAGTTTCAGTTTTATGTAATGATTCTTATATGCATTTTAGTCATGTATAATATAACATACTAATAATAAAGACGAAATCACAACAGCACAGTTATTTCTTTGTAAACCTAAAGAGTAGTTACAAGGCTTACCTCCATCCATATGCTTCATAGCATTTTCCGCTTCGTCTGCATTGCTGAATTCCACATACGCATACCCCTTCCCATTATGGGGGTGCAGTCTATCCATTGGGAACTCCACCGCCTTGATAGTGCCGTATGTCGAGAAGATCTCTTGTACATGCTCTTTGGTAACATTCATAGTCAATCGGCCAATGTGGATCCTTGTAGGCCTTGGTGGGGGAGAGCGTTCGCGCCGTTTGCGAGCTGGGGACCTAATAATATGAAATTACCATATATGAACACATCTATAGTAAAAAATACATATTCACACACATTCTTCACCTCATTATTCACCTTATTTTTCACCTCAACCGCTTTGGCAGTACTCTTACAATACTATTAGGGTTGTGACAGGCAACTACCCTTAGCTCAATATCTATCAACCTTTAGTCTCTTAGTCAGCTCTTATGATACACAGGGAAGAACTGCAACCATTAAGTATTCTAAAAACATTAATAAAAGAAACACATATATGTTTACCTCTCACTCCTCTCTCTATCTCTTTCTCGGTCCCTGGATTTGGGTTTGTCATTTGCAGCTGGGGCTACCTTCCTGTCCCTTCGTGGAGATCTTTCCCTCACTTTTCCGTCTTTTTCTGGCTCTCGTTTAACAGGGCTTTTGCGAGGAGATACTCTGCATTAAAAAAGAAAGAGTTTTAAAATTAATGTTAATAAGGCCAATGATAAATGAAAATTAGTTCAAATTTTGCATATACACAACAGGAGCCTATGCACATGTTGACTTGACCTTAAAAATATCCAGAAGAAGGCATCTAGTTACGGTCAATTCAAGTTACACTAAAGGATGTGTATGCAATTCTGATCTGTTTGGTTTGACAAACAATAACAATATGTTATTCCACCCCAAACTTAGAAAAGCACTGTAGATAATGTTAACCTAGCATCAAAAAACCACTTTGTAGCATATAACATATGAAGAACTACGTAACAAAATATACAAAACAATTATACAATTAAAATATTTCAATATCACAATGAAAATATTGTTTGTTCCAAAAATAACTTCTTTACACTAAAACTTACTTCTTTTTAGCATTATTTCTCTCTTCATTACTGCTGCTGCTGCTAGAGGAGCTTGAAGATGATGAAGAACGAGATGAACTCCCCGAACTACTTGACGAGGAGCTTCTTGAAGATCTTGATGAACTGCTGTCTGAAGAACTGAAATCCATGTGTTAATAATGAATAAATGGATGTTGTTCTTGTTGTATGTCGATCACATTTTACCTTATAAAATTGTGATGGTAAAGGGAATGGTAAAAGAATGCTAGCCCCATAGAATGTTATAGCATATAAATTAAGATAATAATTATGGAAAGTAACTGATTGAATTCTGTAAACACTAATTTAAACAAATGCTATAACTGTAACCTAAGTATAGACAATATTGACTCTGATAGTGCTTTCATTTCAACTTTTAGTAATGTACATTTTAAAATCATGGTACAAACAACTCCTAACAACCATCGGACATAACCTCAATATATAGGCATTTATCTCATGCTTACGCCTATGTTAGTATCAGTATTAATTACCTTCCACTGCTGTCACTGCTACTAGAACCAGAAGCGTCCTTCTTTTTCTTATCTTTTAACTTCTTTTTATCCTTCTCACCACCACTGGGTGACAGAGATTTATTTCGAGCCCTAAAATTAGTAAAAATAATGGTTATTATAGTTAAGATCGTACATTAAAAGCATTTATAATACAGCCAAAGATACGTACATATTGTTTAATAGTTAATCAGTAGTAGTTAGATCAATAATTCTAAAAGAAAACTAGGAAATCGAATATTTGCCGACTTCCAAAGCGAAAGACAAGATCTTTTATTTTTTTATCGTTTCCCAAGTTCCCAAGGCGCGTCTTCGACATGACAGATATTTGACTTTTGGCTTTCAATATTTGTGGTTGTTGCACATATGAGAATAAACTTTTTATAAATTTACCAATTTTTTTCTCGATTATATAGTTTAATTGACATGAAAGTTTTTCTTGTGGTGGTAGATAGAGATCCCGCCACATAAATTGGCAGTAGCCAAACTTGGAACTAAATTTGACGTTTCCGCCATTGCGTGTTATTTTGTGATTATAATAAATCTGATTATAATAAATTGATTTCCGGAGTTTCTTGTTAGTTCTTCTCCAAGCTAGGGTCTCCGCTGATCTAACCTCGGTAAAAAATATGTAAAGACAATGCTCAGTGCCATGTTTGAAATAGTTTTTTTAATTTATACTTAGATCATAAGATAACTTTCAAAGAGAGCTTGTGATATTTATAGTTTTGAATATATTATGGCAGATGGAGGCGTCGCCGCAGTTGCATAATTCACTGTTGCCAGTAAACACGCCAAAACTAGCAATCACTGTGCCATACGGCTCGATACATTATAGGTTTCATTTGTAACGGTCTTTGGTTGCAGAGCTATAAACTCAAATAAAACAAATTAATATATCAAAGTCAAAAGTCAAAATATTTTTATTCAAAATAGGCCCTATCACAAGCTCTTATTGAAAGTTATCTTATGCGATAGGGATAGTTACAGCGATAGGGATCATAATTATTGTTAAGGAAAAACTGGCACACTGCTCACTTTCTTTGTAATCTTTATGTTTGTTAATTATAAAAATAATACTCTTTATTGTTGTTATACTTAGATCATAAGATAACATTCAAAGAGAGCTTGTGATAGGGCCTATTTTAAGTAAACATATTTTGACTTTGATATATTAATTTGTTTTATTTGAGTTTATAGCTCTGCAACCAAAGACCGTTACAAATGAAACCTATAATGTAACGAGCCGTATGGCACAGTGAGTGCTAGTTTTGGCGTGTTTACTGGTAACACTGAATTACGCGACTGTGGCGACGCCCCCAACTACCAATTTATATGGCGGGATCTCTAGTACCGTTCTTTCCAATAAGTACCCCTACGTGCGTTAATCTTCGAGTTGATCATTACTATAAATTAATTATATTATTACAAAAGTTCCGAGCTTTAGTATTATCATTCTCATACAAGTTTATCTATTTTACTCTGCATATGTATTCTTAAGCACTAAAAACAAAGGTTTCATAATAATGAAATGCGGTTAAAGTAAAAAATTATAATTTGTATTATTTTAATATTGACTACCTATAATATATTATATATAATTGAGTTCCTTCTTTGTGCTTTTAGTGGTTAAGGATTAATGGAAATATAGCGTCCATATGCTTTGACATAAATATTTTTTACATTTACATTTAAGAACAACACATGCATACACATCACGCCTGATTCCCTATAGAGGGGTAGGCAGAGATCACGGTTCCCCATTTGTCATCTTCTCATAAAAATTCGGTGGTTATAGGCACTCCTAACGTCACCATTTTTCAACCTATTTAACTGTCATATATCTTATTGGGCCGGCCTTTGCCTAACCGCCTTTCAACTTCACTCACATACTTATATTCCTTTTGTCGATCTACTATCATTCATCCGCATAACATGTCTAAAGCATCGAAGCATGCCTTTTTCACTCTTAGTCAATACATCTTCACGCAACTTTACCTTATCACACAATTTTTAATTCTATCATTCAATGGGACTCCTAACATGCTTCTAGTGACCTATAAGTTTTACAATAAAGACGACGGTGTTTATTAAGAATTCGAATGCTCCTTTGAGTCAACTATTTTCTAAGAGATTACAGTTGAAACTTATAGTTTATAATTTGGCACCCATAAAGGTTATTGTAAACGTTTATGATAAAGAGTATATAAGTATGTAGTTACTGCACAAGAATTTCAATTTTTTATAGAGAATTACAGAATACGTATACTCACAAAGTAACCTTTAATCACTTCGAGGAACCTTTGTGTCACAGCGGTGTTAATGTGTTAAACGTGTTTCTCAGTTAGGGGTCCATCGCAAATCATTCCTTGCACTTAACCCCTCATATTTACGACTGGGCACATTTACTAGAAGACTCTGTATAGCTGGAACTCTTACGATAAGAAACAAGATTCATTTGCGATTGTGATCGTATATCAGTACTGGAATGAGCAGTGTATGTGTTCTATACAATGTATGCAACATTATATACTCCCCTTACCGAAGTTGGTGCATTTTGCAAATGTATTTTTATTTCGTAAGTGTACATAGAAAATCACATAGCTTCATTTCCTTTGATACGGTACTTGTAGACACAAAGCTCAGCAATATCATTGGTTCAATACTCGTTGATGGCGACATGGCTTATCACCTGTTAACACGTAGTTTCGAGAAAGTCTGACCAATCACGTTAGTATGTAAAAACTAGGAGAACAGACGAATTATGAAATGTAATTAGTAAAAATAAAACAATGAAACTCCAGAAACAGCCAATATTCGTAACGAGTTTCCTTTAAGTAGAACATATACAAATCATATTGAAGACATTCTTCTTAAGGCACGTTACGTACCGTGACGAACTGAAGAGCATGCATGAGAAGGTTACGTTGCATGACACAAGAGGATTTGTCAATATCGGTCAATTTGGTGATGAGGCTGGCGCTTCTTATCCGTTAAAGAAGTTGAATATGTATTTATACGTATAGATTAACTACATGTCATATAATGTAATATAATGAGCTAGTCATTACTCATATGTAGAAATTACCGACCGGTTAATTTTCCAAACAAACCGACCAACAAACATTGGTGTGTTGATTTTTGCCAGCAGTTAGCCAGCTAGCCATTTGAAATAAGCTAGACTGGTTTCATGTGAACCTAAACCCAATAACGTTCGTAGCTTAACTTTCTATAACAATAAAAAGAGTGCTTAATACAGAAAATGTCCATTTGTTCTCACATATAAGCAACGAGAATTCTTTTGTTCCTGGTATTGTTTGCTTAGTATTAAAGAGTATAAGGCTTCTTTGTAGTTAGCTATTTCGAATAGCCTAATTCAGTTCAGTTAGCGTTCATTCTTTCAAGTGACCGCTCCGATAATTTTGAGTGGGATAAAGGTAAGCATCATAGCACTTAATTTAAACTGATATTTGTCTACCTTTCTGGGTTTATAGATGTGATGTGAAGTACATGTCATCATTTAGCCGAACAGCGTGCGATACGTGGGCGGAAACGTGGACGTGGGTCTCTCAAAATGTCGATATATTATGTAATGTAAGGGATATATACAATATGAAAGGAAATGCTTTTTCATTCAAGATTAGGATCATAAAATCACTTGAAAGTAAAAAAAACATTTTCACATGAAAAATTGTCAATAAAATTTGTTAATCTTAGAAAAATTAAATAAATCTAACAAAAATTATAACTTTCATTAGATTTATTATAATTTCGTAAAGAAAAATCTTGCAGAGAAGAAATGCCAAGAAACTCTACACATATTAATTAATAAAAATTCAGTTAAATAATCCATCACAATTAGACTGCAGCCTAACCAGCAACCAAACATATACTGAGCAACATATCAATAAGAACATGCATCGTGAAGCTGCAATCACATTAAGATGAAACGTCACATAACATCATCCAGAAAGTCTTTTACTACCTGTCACGTTAGGTACTGACTACTCGTACTTGGTAAACATTTGCGTTTGATACAGCCATAGATTTACTAACTTCATGGTTTCGAAGATGAACACTCGATGCAAAACTCGGGTGGGAATAGTAATGACCATTTCCGTGGGGCGATCTGTAATTCACTTGAACGCTACTAGTGAGTCCTCAGTTTCGATTGCCGTTGGAGGCAGAGTTAAGAACACGCTTTTCATTTTATTTTCAGTGTGATCGTTGATTGTATATGCTATTTTTGTATTTATCTATATATAATAAGTATGTACATATTTCTTAAATATACGTTGACAAATACCCTTAACCCAAGTTTTCAAAGGAACTTACCTAGGCGCTATTTCTATTGGTGTAATAGTGTCTCAATTATTATTATGTTCTTATTTATGACTACCTCTATGTTTCTACAGGAGTGCTTGCGGTTCATACTCATGGAATATGTTACGAGTCATGTCCTCGTAGCTTTATACTTAGTCCTTGGAGTATCGGCTTCATATATTATTGTTGATGACAGAGAAAATCAGTTTGAGGTCAGTAATTTAAAGTTTTTCATTCATGGAAAAGTTTAACGATGTATGGAAACAGAGTAATTGTTAATAGTTAAAGCAGGGGAATAGTTACAGCGTAATTAAATTAAAAAAGCTTAGAATTAGCAATACATTCGTATGATTTTTCCGGCAACATTATTATTGGTAAAAATTATTTATAAGTAAACTGAATTAAAAATGGCAACTATTTGCACTGTTGTAGCATCCATAACGCGACCGAATGCTTTTGCATCTATTTATTTTTAGGTGTAATATGAGGCATGTGCAAATAAAACCCCTATTTAAATTTCAGCCCGATAAAGGACTTTCGCCTAATATATTAACAGTGCTAAGAAATACTGCAGAACAGATTGTATGGGATAGTAGGCCTCAGAAACGGACCTTATGGCAAAAGGGCATGGTCAATTACAAGGTAATGAAAAGTTTATATAGTTAGAAATACCCATAACCACCGAGTGTGAATGAGGAGGAGTATGAAGCGAAAGTGGTTTGTCAGAATCGGGAAAGATGGGGATTCGTGATCCCTCTACAGGGAATCAGGCGTGATGTATATACATATATGTATATAGTACCTTTGAGAAATCTGTAAATTATTTTTAGTTTCCTTATTTCGACTTAAATAGATGTATTAATGTTATAAATATGTTTCCTGCAAATTTTATGTAGCTATAATTGATTTAAGTCTATGATTAATTCCATCAGGATATAACATACGCATAGAAACCGCATTTCTACAAATTCTGGCATCCACTTTCGCCTTACTGACATTGATACACCTTCGCATAAGTATGACGCACTCGGCTGCGTGGGTTAATGTCAATAAAATTATAACTTGATAATTTTTATTTACTAATTGTAATTGCATTATTATTTTATTAAATTGTAATGCGATGAAAATAACTCGGAGAGACCCATCTATTCCTTGGAGCTGGTGATTTATTAACAATGGTCATATTTTATTAAATTTTTATAGCACAAACGCAGATATCAGATCAGTAATAGTGTATAGTTGGTAGTGGATGTCCAAAAGTATCCATTTTCACAATTAATGTCCATCAAGCCACTACCAACTTCACACTATTTCTAATCTGATACTGAACTGTTATTTTGCAAAAAAGTAGTAAGTGTAAGGCCCGACGCGTTGTTCGAGGTGGCCTTTTGATTCTTTAACTATACAGTTTTGGAGGTGTTTACGTAATTGTAATGATCTATATTTAGCAATATTAAATTTGTCTTTTTTCAGAATCAAGCGCAACCTAAGGGAAGAGGAACAATTTCCGGAACCGGAACTCAGTGTTATTTTAATCCAGTCACGTGCTTCTAACAAATTTAATTTCATAAAATTTGTAGAAATAAGAAAAGAAAAGACCTAGCTTTAAATTACGCCAGCAATGTAATGCTTTGAAATGCAGTCGACCATGAAACAAAACAATTCATCAGAATCAAATCAAGTGCAAGAAAATTATTTTACAGGTAATTTGCAAGCATTGAATTTCATTGCCAAGTTTTCTCACTGCAACTGTTATGTACTACAATAACTATTTGTCATTTAGGTTCTTGTTTGTTGGTTTCCTTACAAATATTCTATTTTGTTATAGAACCTTCCATTGCAGATTGAAACTGCATCTACCTACAATATATTTCAGATTCAAATTCTTTTAATTATTATAGACAATTACGTAGTAAATTGTTGTTTAAATAACACAATAGCCTAATCAAATGAATATGAAATAAATAATTTAATCTAATCATTAATGAATTTAAGATTATTTTCAAACACGTACCACGTAAAATAAATCGTTTTTCCCTTTTATACAAATTGAAAGGTACCAATTTGTAACGCACGTGTATGGACGGTTGACCGTGTAAGAGTAAGTTTTTAATGGACGAGAGATATCACAGCCTACCAAAGGCTGTCTGTAAAGCCTTTTTATTCATTAATTAATCCCGTAGAATTCGCATGTGTCTTTGTATGATTAATCAATTGGATCTCTTTTATTTTAAATTTCTAAACCTGGATTTGGTACAAAAATAAAGTAGATAGAAAGAGATCAGTGCCAAAAAAGAGTAATAAGTATAACTTGATTAGTGCAAATCAATGTTTAACAAGTTGTATTGGTATACATGGTATATATGCTATTTACACTATTATAAATTCTCATAAGACTTCCCCATCATAGTTCGTAGTACAAAATGAGTAAAGATTTTATTACTTACTGGTTTATTTTAACAACACTTAACGTTGAGTTATACTTGTTTTTCCACATAATACCTGTATTTTAAAAGGAAAGCGAAAAAGTGTTATAAAAGAAACGACTAAATTTTAAAATAGGAACTCTAATAACACATTTATAGTGGTAATTTTAGTTTATTGCACTCTATTTTATACCTTGTACCTATAATAAACTATTCTGAAAATAGATCTAAGTCACCTTTATAGAAGATATTTATTTAGTATGCTCGTCATATACAAAGTTTAAATGGGTAAACGTATATGATATGGTACCCAGTTTGTATGTAATGCGCCTGTTATTGATCAATATGAAGTTTTCATCTAAGTTTCGCACTGGGGGATTTGGAGCAATTAGTGTAGATAAGCCAATTCGGTCTATGATTTTATTCACGCCTTGCTTCTAATAAACATGCTCAAGGGAGATTAGTCAAATTGCTCCAACGTATAATAGAGTCAAAAGTGTCATACATCTAATACAACTGTAACTGGATTATAATGTCAATATGTTACTTTGCTATGATATAAAGAAAAGAAATGGTAGATTAAAATCGCTATTATTTGATTTCAAATTGAAATTTATTGTAAACCTATTCTTAATCGTTGCAACTAAATCTAGAGTTTTAGACATGATATGATGAGATGACATGCATAATATGAATTCCGTTCAAATATAGATATTTGAACTGAATTTATACTATGCATGTCCCATCGACACATTACACTTAAATTAAAATTATAAGCATATCTCAATTGTTTCAATTATATTAATTAATAGTTTAAGTTATGTTTAGAACTATTGACTTATGTATAGAACGACTATCTCAAAGTACAAAAAGAGTAGGACTAAAAGTTAAACAGTCAATGATTTTACCAAAACTGACACACTTATTTTCTTATGTAGATTTATATTCTTAACATTGGCAACACGTAACAACAAAAAAATACTATATAGTGCAATAATAGCAGTCTCATGTCTCGAATAGCTAGCTTCAGTGCGGTACCAATTAACAGTGTTTTGCATAGCAGGACTACAATTTGCATCCCGTAGCCAAATAGCATCGTCTGTTGAATTAAATTGGAGCTGTTGCGAATGGCAAATGTCAAATCAAACCGTACATCGTTACATTCTCAACTCAACTTGAATTATGAGAGTTAGAAATGAGAGCTAGTATACTTTTGATACTGATATTCTTCTTGGTATACATACATATCGTAACCTTTAACAGCTGGTGTGTATTAAATGTATAGATAGACAATGAAGCTGAAGTGGTTTTCCAGAATAGGAAAAAAAATAAACTGAGATTTTCTTATGATAAAACAAAAACGCACACACTAATTCAATTTGAAGGAAGCATCTTAGATAGAATGCATGTTTGCTGAAAATATTAGTCGTGACAACTGTATTAACTAAAAGTCTATCATATAAAAAATACGCTAAACTTTGTGTTAATCATCAGTGAGTAATAGCAATATAAAAGGGCACTTTAATGAAAAGCACTTGATAAAAATGAACGATACAAAAACAATAAAATGAGCACCCGGAGGCTTTTAGTAGGTAAGTAAATATGAAGTATCCGTTCATGGGCCATTATAAATTACTGCTTTAACTAGGTACCTAGGTCTAATGGAAACTTTTATTGGTTAGCTATTATTCCATTCTTGACCTTTATAGGTCTGTTCAGCCTTGAAGATTTAAACATTTTTCATTTAAGTACCTAATTTACATTCGCTTACGTGAGAGAAAACATCCTGAGGAAATCTACCTGACACTCGGGATAGCTAGTGCCTATATACGGCGATACGGTTCACTACCTATCACGTTGGATGCAGTATATCAAGTGAAACCCGGGCTGTGGCTCATACGTTACTTACCTTCGAAATTTTGGAGATGGACACTCTAGCCTCTGAGCAAGAGCAAGTATGTCAAACAAGTTGTGAAGCGTATGCATTTAAAAATTCTAATACAATTATCCTTTTTTGTTAGGAGTAATAAATTTATGACTATGACTATTTATTTGATACTTCTTTTAATACCTCATTTTATTGTGAATAATTCCTATATATTCCTTAAATTATTTTTTTAGCAAAAGCATTATATTTTAGATCCTATTTTAAAATGACAGCGAGAATGTAAATTCGCTACATTATAAACCATAAAAAGTTATACCTGTTTTAAGTTTCGACTTTTATTTGCACCCAGCTGATAAATTTTAATATAAAATTAGAGAAGGCTTAGCTTAAAGTAAAAGGTGAAGGCTCTAATTTAAATTATATTCATCAAAAGGGAAATGAATCTTTTAGGGGTCATTTACCGCAAGTGAATAAACTTTCATGAGGTTCTATTTACGTGTAAGATTACAGAAGGAGCGTCAATATTCCTTTGACAGTACGAATAACATCAATAAAATTACGGGAAATAAAAATACACATATTTGGTAGTGAGTGATGAATACTCATATGACTTTGGGCAAAGATCTCAAGATTTTATTACTTACTTTATTTATTTACTATGTCTATGATACATTTTGTAACTGAAAACTTATAATATAGACTTTTACATTATAAAGGCATAATAAAAGTAAAAAACCACGCAACCTACTTAAAGAATGAATCAAAACTCGGAATATTTTGGAGTGTACCAAATACCGGAAATTAATAACCGCTATCATAATAATTCCGGCTATGAAGCACTGATACCGATAAGGTTCTATGATTGCCAATGGGATCAACAGGCAATAATGATGATGGTGATAATCGCAGGTATTTGTCACTTTTTATCAATGGCATTGTTTGTTCGAAAGCTCGCTGTAGACCGATTACTGAAGATAATGTTTGTTCAAAGTATATTGATTGTGATAGGTAGTAGTGGAAGAGCTTACAAAATGAGGCTATTTATAATTAATACTAATAATTATAATAGTATAAAAAAACTTCCAACAGCACTTTGGCCAAAAATATTAAGCAGGATAAAAACTGAATTTTACTAAATTTAAGGAATGATGACATACATTATCACGAAATGCTGTGCTTATAACTTTTAATTAAAATAATAATTCTAAAATTCTTAATAGTTTGAAACCATAATTCTATTATTTCTGTCTTCATTATATCGAAAGTTAGCGATGATGATTATTAATTAATAACCTCTCATACGTTAATCACTAACGTTTATAAGATTAAATAATATCTAAGCATACCTTAGTCTGAGTTCAAACCAATTATATAGGATCCGAGTTAACTAAAACCTGATGACGCACAGACGCGGCACGCGGTACTCCCATATTCTGCCAAAACGTCGTGTAAAAACATTCATATATAATTCATAGAAGTCCCTAGCATATAGATGCTTATTAAAGACTATAGTACAATGGTACATTCTAATATATCTTTTGATTTGCAGTTTGTTGCATGGACATTCCATGATTCCTACCTTTAGTTGTTTTTGGAACATGTACAAAACAATATCCATTGCCAAAAATCATTCACTCGAAATTCACATTCTTTTTAGAAAAACGTGTCAAATTAAACTTTTTATTTTAGGCATACTATAAATAAACGAACACCACATACACTCTAAGTCGATATGTGCCGAACAGATTAGTGATAAGGCAAACAAGCTTTACCTCTCATGTCATGTCAATGAACAGCCAACGCACTCGCTTTGGTATCACAATTATCTAGATTATTTGGACACGTTGGAAGCATTTCGTGATTTTCATCGATTAATTCCGGGTACCATACATACTCCTATTACTCGCCAGTCTCTTGTTTCAGTGCTTTCATTTTGTATTGAATTCAATGTGGCTCGGTTGTTTGGGGCTTAGCTCTGTATCAGTGGGTACAGGGTTCAAATCCCATTTAAGCATGAACCAATGGAAATGAAGTTTAATGAATTTCTATGTACATTTTCGTAATAAAAAACACATTTACGAAATGCATCGAATTATACGGTGAGGGAAAACATCGTGAAGAAACCTACCTGTTCGGCGAACAGGTTAAGGTATTAGTTCTCTCTCTCAGCCATTTTCGACCCTCTCTTGGGTGTAGGCCTCCTTCAGCATCTTCCAGCAACTTCGGTCTTGTATCTTTGTTGTCTTGCAAGGTATTGGTTAATGATTGATTTACTTACACATTGATTACTGACTATCTGGTCAACACGTAGGTTCGAGGTGTCCATATACTACCTTCGCAATTGCAGAGACGCAAAACCTAAACCTCTGACTACCCCGCAATGGTTAATGGTCGTGAACGCGTTTATCTTTGTCATTTTATTTTGCTTATCGCAGTACAGTTATATTAGCGGTTCCCCAGCGGTAATTTCATTTGTTATTATTTATTTGTTCTAATAATCTTCCATTTCTGCCATGTTTGCATTGAATAATTAAATATTTATTTGTAGGTATTTTTTGTGCTACTCTAGAAGGTTAATAGAATGCTACCAAGATTGTCTTCCCAGCATGTCGTAAGGTGCGACTAAGGAACCTGGGGTAAAGGTATCTATTGGGCGATGGGCTAGCAACCTGTTGACATTGTTCCATATGACATCACAAACCCAATGTTTATGCAAAAAAGTGATCAAGTTTTCATAGCTCTGAGGTTCTGTCAACCCTGAAACGTATTAAAGGACGTGAATGTAAAAGTATATGTATGGATGGAACATAGAAATAGAAAATATCGGAATCCCTTTTTTCGAAGGACTAACAATCTGTCACAACGTGCACAATGTGCCATATTAATGATCCTGACATTACTACCAAAAGAGACCGAACAGATATTCTGTCTACAAGATCCTGACAATCCAGAAAGGGATTGAAAGATGTGAAGCCATTCTTCCATTCAACCAGCACGCAGTGAGGTTATGATAATGTTTTGAAAATTATGGTTCTCTCGCCGCGAATAATAACGGTCTGGTTCAAACATTTTATTCATGGCATTTTATCTTTACTACAGTTATTTTTTTCTTTTCTCTAAATAATATTATATATATTAAATGTTCAAGTTCTTTAATCCCTTTCAGAGTGGACAGTACCACGGACACCTTTTCGTGAGAATTAGTATGTATTGTTATTTCTAGAAAGTATTCTTCGATTAGATTAGTGCCCTTCTTTCTTGTAATTGCAATATTGTAGAAAGTTTAAATACAACTGTAAAAAGGATACTGCATCTCTGCGAGATTTTGATTTATTGTGAACTGTAGAATCCCTTTATCATATTTTAATATTACTTTAAAAATCTTATGCCAAACAAAAACAGTATTTGCATGCACTTAAAAGCTAAATAATATAACGTTCATTTTGATAAGAAAAGACAATTTCCTTCTTTCCACATAAGGCCTTTTGTTTTCAATATCCGGGAGAGCTGCATTGTAAATATGATTCACTAAAGTCAAGTGAAAGTTGCATACTTGCATGGAATAGGAAAATTTACCTATTTATTTTCTCCATTAGGAAAAAATATTGTTTATTTTAGTAGAATCAAATAAAAAACCGTGATGTCATATTTGTTGGATCGAGTATAGTAGCAAATATTTATTAGATGTAACAAATTTGAGTAAGAATTCGTTCGTCATTTTATGATCATTTATAATAATGGTTGTAGTAAATAGGTATTACATACATTCATACACTCACTCGCCTCTTCGTCATTCCTAAGAGACAAAACAAAAGGCATAGAACTTTTCAATCATCTAGTTAGAAACAAAACGGTACGAAATTTAAAAATATTTGTGTTGATTGCTAGTGTATCACCTTAAAATAACTAATAAAGGGAAAGAATAGTTCGTTACTAACAAATTACCATAACAGGAAGAAAGCATCTAGTCACATTCTATTCAAATCGCAAATTAAGGTAAAGAAATGTAGTCAATCGAATACATAAATAGTTATTTCCTTATAAAAAACGTCATTGAAGAGACATTTGTCAAATTCCTCATCAACTTTATTCAATTTGTGTCAGATTTCGAAGAACAAGGGTTTCGAATGAACCCTACTAAGGTTACGACAATTTGATAGTTTTATCGAAAAATGTATCCATTCCATTGATATAAAACTCTGTAAATTTGGAATGGAAACGTCAAGTTTTATTTTACTTACACACGACCATAAATCGACGTTTGTGTACGTATACACACAATTACTGTCTATATAATATGTTATAAATTAATCCTTTAAATTTAATATTTAACTTATGTCACCGTAAGGGCTAAATATATAGATTCATTATGTATATTGTATACTTGTAGTAATATAAGTAAAAATAATATTTTATAGAAATTCCGATTATAGAGTTATGGGTTTTCAAAGGCACCATTACATTTTATTCATTAAATATCATTTTGAATTTCAATGTGACCACTTCCCCAATACGAATGCTAGAAGACCAAGGACATAATAGGTTCTGACAGCGATTAAAAGAACGTTAAATAAAAATTTACTATCATAGTGTCGATCATGATCTTAGTTTATTTTTATTTACTGTATACAAAGTTACAAACTATAAAATATTTTATATATTAATCAATATATGTATCAAGAAGCTAAGTCCGTAGTATAAAATGTATGGCCACTCGTAGCACTGCGGCCACTGGTAGCGACTACGCAGGCGGGAGATACGAGGCTTTTATATAAACGCGCGAAACCGTCGAAAGTCTCATTCGTGTTGCATATCGTTTACCGGTACTCACAGGGACTTTCACGTACTTTCAACTTTCATACAATTGAGGAACCACTAGACTTTCGAATTTTAGTAAATTATTTCCCTCAGTGTTTTTATTAGAAAAACGCCGCTTTAAAGGTATGTATTTTTTAATTTATAGTTATATGTTACATTATGTTAGTAAATCTTGGTAAAATAAAATAGTTTTACCTAAATGCACTTCATGAGTAACATGCCTTGGGAAGTAGACAGAGGTTCGAGAATCCGTCTCCGAAATTGCAGTATATATTAAAGTCGCATCGAATAAGCTTGAAACTGATTCTGTGCCATATTCTCATTAAAGAGCCCTAATATGCAAATATAAATTGCTTTTTTCATTATGGTTTTTCACCACTGTAGTTCAAGTAGACTATTGCCAATCCAACAAAGAGGTAGCTTTCTGAGAAAGTTCTTCCACCGTTAAAAGTAAATGAGATTAATAATTATATATAATTAGAGATTGCCAAAATAATTTAATTAAGAAAAAAATAATACAAATAATTACCAATTCTGTAAGTTCCGGAAGGCTAAAGAGGCCTGTTACTTTTGTTTAATAAACCACCCTTTAGCTAATTATTACCAATTTTCCATATCATTGCTATCTTAATATTTATGGTGATTAAAATAATATTTCTTCTGCGATGGTCACCCCGTAAGATATAAAAGAATATGAGTAAAACACCAGTGACCATACATCGATTTTTTATACTTACATTTAATTATAAAGTAATGCTTTTAAATTTCTTCCGTTAAATGTAAACATTATTCATGATGCTTCATTGTTACCACAACCGTGCTAATCATATAAACTGATGAACCTCTTTATAATATATAAAAATTACTATAAAACACTTTGCTGCGAGCAACATTCTGACGAATAAGTATCCTAATATAATAATTCTAACACAGATAATTTCCTAAGTCACTTTTAGGCATAACAAATTTTTAAGATTCTGGCCTTTCCGAGAGAGATTAAAAAAGGTGAAGTTATTATTGTACGTTCTTTTAATTACGAAAGCAATTAGGAAATTCACATTAAATTCGAATGATCAACATAATATGTTAATTAATATAAAACCATGTTAATTAACTGACCGAGTAATTAAATCAATGATAATACCTAATAAAACTTTAGGGATAAAGCATACATTGCTCACTAAACAGAATTTTATTTTCCGTATAAATTTGAATGAACTCTTTATTTAACTGGATTAGGGCAAATGCAAATCGAAGCCTTTTATTATACATTTCATAGAAGTGTATTAATATTCATACTCTGGTATTAACATTTGCGAGCGGACAACAAAATCCTTACATAAATAATTTTATACACATAACACTAAACTTAAATGTTTAACAATGAAAATAAAGTCATTAATAATTATTTTGATACATAGTATATAACTCCATAATTTTCTTCGCCTTATTAATTATCTACAGAAGTGATAAAAGAACAAAGGGATATCTACCCATATTATAATATTACTAAATGTCGATCGAGAAGACTTCATATCTATGATCTGTCCATCCGCACAGGGATAGTTGGACATAAGTATAGCTGTATTAGTGCTTGTTTTTTTACTTAATTTAGATTCACTTTTGAGTTTCAATAAGTGATTTTATGATCCTTATTTTGAATAACAAGCATTTCATTTCATTAACGTTAGTTTCTATGGAATTTGTATATTATTATTACTATTCGCACCATTCCACCGATAGTAATAATTATTCCCATAAGAGTCGTATTGCATCAAATTACATGCAACTGGTAGGCTTTACAAACTGAGTATATCCAGAATACGTAATACATATCTATTAGTCTGTCATCCTAAAAGGATGCAAGGATTAAAAAAAACCTTGATTTCGCTTTATTATGGACAGGCACCTTCTTTTATTAAAAGATATGCTATGTTGGTATATCCAAAAATCGTAGTACTAGTAGTAGCAGTTCATTTGCATACAATTTTTCATTGTTAAAATATTGACCGGAAAAGGCGCAATGATAGTATTATATGTATGTACTTGTAACCCATATAAATCTTGAAATTTTGTAAACGAATTTGAGAGTATGATCCAGTAATAAAAGTTTTGTGACGGATCATGAATATGGATGATATGTCCTTCCTCTAGCCTAACCTTGTTTGAATCCCCAGAGAAAGTTAGTAATTAACAATTGTGTGATAAAGGTAACAATATTTAGAGCAACTTTACATTTCATACCTCTAAAATAAATAGCCTAATATTAAGCGTTCCGAAATATTACATAATATAAATTGCAGCTTATTTATTTCAAGGAATTAAAGTACCAAAATTTATTAATTACAATGGCATGTGAGACATGTTAGATTATATCTATGTCCGTGTTTATATTATTAAAGCAAAAGCTGTTATTTTTTTTTCTTCAAAATGATTTAAAAAAATAAGTGATATGGAAAACACTTTGTTAGGATTAAGTTATACTTAATTAAATATCGCCATGAAACAGATCAAGAGGCATAGCCTTTCGACGCTGCTTGCACGTCATTTTCAAGCTTTGAATATTAATCGGTTAAAGACAGCTCTTTTAACTACTTGATTGCATTTTAATTACTTTCAAGGGACTCGCTTGTTTTTATTTTATATTGAAATTGACGTTTCATCACCACGCAAAACGGACACTAAATAAATTAGGCAGAAATCAAGTCCCCAAGGGACAATAATCATTCTCCCGCCCACTCCCGCTCATCTAGTAAATAACAATTCATGAGATTTTTGATGATCTAATTTGACTTTATAATAATTTTCCTGTATTAAAGCAAAATTGTAACATGGTTATTATGAAGAGGACCTATAAGGTTCTCTTTTAACCCTTATAAATGTTATTTAATTAGTCAATATGTAGAAGTACTGAAGTGTGATCGATGCACGTGTTTTTACACGCTAATATTGCCATGCAAAGAGAAGAACGCACGGATCTGAAAGTGACAAGTGTATGGCCTTATTTTTTTCTTTACGTTGACTGAATATCTGCATTTTTTTCTTTTGAACATATGTTATAAATAGTGTCAATCAAAATTTATTATTTATATGACTTGAATATTAAATAGTTTCACATATACACCCACATCATTTAATTCCTTTCAGGGTGGAAAGAACCTTAGAGATATATTTGCTAGGTCACTTTTTAGCTTAAATATTGAGGTTGAGATGTCATATGGAACACTAGTAACCAGTTTCATGAACATTAATAGATCTGTTCATACAAACTAGGCTAGTTAGGTACTTCTAACGACACTCTTTTTGGCAATGTTGTCTATCTCATTGCCATTTCTTCTTAGGCGACCTCTACGTAGCTAAACGTGGTAAGTATACTTGTCTATAATCTCACAATGAAATAAATTAATCCTAGTACAAGAGCCAAATAACCTACACCATGTTTACATCCTAAAATACAGTGCCCTTGAATATAATTACTATTCATGTTGCGTGTAATTGTTTTTGGATTTTTCCTCGTCCTAAGTCCCATTGGGATGTGACATAACGAAGCATCTATTTTGCGGCAAAAGAGATTGCCATAGACATCGTTACAAACCATTAAAGATGCCTCACTTTGGGGAAATGAATTAAAGGAAACTGCCACTATGAACAACCAGCTTCTGTTTACATGACATATCCTTACATACATCTATAACTTACTATTACTTTCACCTACCATTATGGTTTCTAATACAACAATGGGACAAGTGGAAAAATTTGTTAGTGTAAAGAATATTTTACTTAAGTACTGTATTCTTCGCCACAAAAATATATTAAAACTGCATTTTTTTATTTATAAACAACTTAAACGGAATATAAAAATCGACTGCGTTTAGGGTCCGAAAATACGACTAAAAATAAATATATTTTTTCTAGGAATAAAGTCATTTAATAATGATTCACAGAAGTTGGTACCGTAAATAAAAAACCTCTATGTAGCTATACAATAGGGTTTCATTGGTTTCGTTACCTTTTTAGCAAGAGTTCGTAATAAAAATGTAGAAACCACGTGTACTTTTGTTGTAAGTCAACGTGACTGGTTTAACTGCAGTGCCTAGAAGTTTTTTTTCTTCATTCAATAAATTTTAATTGTTATAGCGTAAGTTGAACACTATGACATCCTTTTAATGTTTTTATCAAGGTAATTGAAGTAACGATAGTTTAAAAGAAATAAAATAGATACACAATCGCATTTCGTAAAATTGCTTGTTCCCGAATGATAGATAACAATAATATTGAGTACACTTTTACGCCAATTAAAATGAACTCATATTGCATTGTTTTTAATTTATAACAACACTGTATGAAAACTGCCTATTGCCATAATGATGCTCACAGTATTTGTATAAATCACGAGCACATGGTAAAATCTGATATAATTACTATAGCATGCTGACTATCTGGATAATAAGTCAGTAATATTGAATGGTTAATTATGGTTCAACCTTAAAAAACATTGAGGCCACAACATCAAACAATTCTTTTGAAACAAAGGATTAGTGATTACAAAGGGTTTTCTTATTTTCATCAAAAGACTGTGAAATGAACAACTCTTTTACCATGAATTCATTAATATCAAGTTAATTTTATAGGATATTGTTTATTTGCAAGAAAATTTTGAATTGATTATATGTAAATCAAATTAGTGTTTAATTTGTGCTCGTAAATATTTAAACTTTTGTGTTTTATATGTAAGTTTATGTTTCACGTGTAACCGATGAGATTGTTGACTGAGAATTATTCGTGGTTTGATTATTTTTTCCATAAATATGTAAAAGAAAACTTCTCTTCACAATTTCACATTTATTAATGTTTTCCCTCACGATTTTTTTCGTCATATGAAAATTGCTGTAATGACACTAATATAATAGTTTTATTTACAGAATTCCAAGCATGCATTCGTTTAACGTAGTGGTCTTCGTTCTGGCAGTCGCAAACCTCCTCTTACCAGCACTTGCAGGGCCTGTGGTGAGTTACAAAGGCATACAATTGATGCTTCATATAGTTACTCGTTAGTACAAGCATAGATAATATCTTACTATACAAGCATAGGCACCAAGTACCCTACAAAGATTTTCGACAAATCTTAGTAGGCTACGTGGGTGTGTTAAATTCAGCCCTGTTTAGAAAACTTGATGGCGTTTGTGTAACAGAACAAATATTGAACAAGATACATGTAGACATTTTTTAAATATGTACAAAAAATATTTTTGAGGTACCTACTTAAAAGTCGTTTAATGATGATGATGATTAGTTCTATATCGTGTCCGATGACGGCGACTCCATCAACGCCTATTTTGCGCTCTGACGTGACTCGCGAATCCAAACTTAGTCTGGAACACGCGGTCACAAGCGACACAGTACAGTTGTCCATTCCGGTTGTTAAAAGAATGCCAATAATATACTAAGATGCTTTGATAATGCCAATAATATTATGAAATATAAGTACGGTTAAACCAAGTTTAGCGTTTGGCTGGCTAACTCAACGTCACTCAAATATAGCCGGTTAAGCTCAAGGGTATATTGACACATCTACTAAAAATAGGCTCCACCGAACTTTGGCTTTTAGCCGCAAAATATATGTTTAGGGGAAATAATATATGAATCTCAAATGCATACTAGATATTGAACAAAATTATATTTACATAAGGTATGTACTCGTATGTACTTAAACCATAACATGAATGTTTTACTTTACAACTAGTAAGAATTATGTCAAGTTTTTCCCTTTTCTGATCCTTCAATATGGAATTCTCACATGTATCGTAGAAGCATATACATATACGTCCATTAACCCTTTCGGGACGTACTCTTCTTCTGCCTGAAGTAACATTCACTAGGTAATTTTTACCAAACTATCATATCAATATTGTATGGTTTATCATACGGTAGATGCATGAAATACTAATAAAATAAAGATATACAAGTGGAAATCGCCTACTAACATGTTATCTCTATCAAAATGTTAATGAGAACGATAGGAATAGAGTGGTTATTAATATGTATTTTCCCATAAAACATGTTTTTTAGAATGTTTTCCCCAATGTTATAAGTAGGTCAAATATTATTCCGTGAACTGACTTAATGCATTGCTGACTATCTGCCATTCTTTCCGACTTGTCGTTTGAATTAAGGGTCATTGAAATCTGTTGGGCGTTAAGCTACCAATATATAGTTTTTCGTAAATAAGTTAATAACGTAAAATAAATACGAAGACCGGTATCCTTCGAGATAATAATGTCCCTAAAGGTTCAACGTTGTTCAACGCTATCCAATCCCATTATGTAGATTTATAACATATTGCCAGGTAAATGATGAGGCTTTTCGAACGATTTGTCCTTAGCGATCTCACAAGAGTTAAAAGCATTAAACTCGATAGCACATATATAATATTCATTATTTACATACTTACCCAAAATGGGATTATTTCATTCGATTGTTTTTGTCTTAATACGTCAACACACAGGATTTATCATTATTTTATTTTTGGATCAGAGTAATTTACTATACTGTCCGGTAGGTTTTACCATGAAAACATTAAAATGTTTCCCGTGATTGTATGGGATGTAAATCGACCTATAACAAGCGGCCTTTTTTTAAACATGTTGTAGGAAGCTACTTCCAAAGGAGTAATGGTAAAAGGTAATGGACAATAGAACTAACAACAATGTTCCATATTATAGCTTACATGCCATCAAAACCCCGATACTAATGCTAAACGTTACCAATAATAAGCCATCACATATCCAAGGTTCTGTTCGGCCGGAAAAGGACTAAGACCCATTAATGTATACAGATCAAACCAATATTATAATATAATCATATATATAAATGTATGTAAAGACAATTGTATTTTCATACTAGGACTTAGAAGAGGACCATTCGGAGAACTTGCTGGTGGACGGAATGGGGTACGGGCCGGGAGGAGGGCCTGAAGCCGGCGCTTGGGAGGGCATCGACACCGCCACCCTCAGGAAACTGCTCTACCAAATAGATTCTGACTATAGGTAAGTGTGTACTAAATATTTAATACATATGTTCATGACCTACCTTGGAGGGAAGTCAAAGGTTCGCGTGTCCATCTGCGCATTTGCTGAAGAAGTTATTACAAGGCCCTGAAACCTACGCAGGTTGAAGGTTGTGATGTGGTTTGTCTTTTTGTACATAGAATCTCTATTGGTACATGCTCAGAGATGATGGTATATGTATGTTTGTAACAGTCTACAACATGCCCTTGATTCAAAAAATTGCATATTTGCCCTAATATGTTATCAAACGAAATAATAACTTGAAATAATAACAAAACTGTAATTATATTGTATGTGTAAATCCTATTAAAAATCAAACTAATTTAAAAACAAATAGGTAATATATCTCTTAACTTAAGGAACTTTAGATATTACTAAAAAATTGTACTATTATCGAACTTCACAATTCAGAAACCGAATATCTAAGTACGGAAAATGTAAAAAAAACCTAAACCAAAAAGTAAAATGATAGTGTTGAAAACAGCTAAATTTAGTTAACATCTAATTTAGTGATATTTCCGACATTATACAAATTATCAACTTACAAAAAACAACTTAATAATATCGGTTTGACATTTATAGCACGTTTTGATTTGAAAATTGAGACGTTTATCTAGTTACAGTTTACCGACAATTGAGCCTTGGCGTGAAAACCTCATTTAATCCATATCTAATAAAATTTATATTTAGAACTTTCAATACCAGGGGGTATCATGTTACTTAATTTCCTGTACAGTGGAAGAAAAACAAGTTTCTATTGCATTGGATATTACTTTACGTTTAATAAAATTATGTTTGTTTGTATAAGATTAAATAAATAGATTAAACGGATTCCCAATAACTTAAGGACATAGACCGATCATCATTAAAAAAAACGTGTTATTTTGCTATTTTTTTTCTTTAGTTTGTTTACAATCCTGCAATACATGGAAAATATGTGTTTAAGACATTGGTCGATTAGTTTCCGAAAATAATAACTACAATATTTACAATAATAAATCTTTCTTTTGACTGCTATGGTGACTGACCTTCGTTGTATTTCGAATGCTGAATTCGTCGTAGCTCAAGTCAGCTTAGATTATTGAGGCCTAGGCTTTGTATTAGTGGGTACAGGGTTCAAACCAAACGGTAATGACATTTCATGATTTGATACGTACATTTTCGGAACTAAATTACGTTTTCCTAAACTACCAATATCGAATACTACGATCAGGGAAGACATCTGTTCCGCGAACAGTCAGTGCCTGTTAATGGTATGGTTTCGTGGTAATGGTCATTGCATGTAAAACTACTTGAATATATTCAACACGTGGTTCGAAGTGACCATAGTATTATTACCTCCGCAATCGTAGAGATGGACACGCTAAACACTAACTTTTATGCAGGGATTAATGATCGTAAAAGTGTGCTTGAGATTTCTTATATACATATGAAAGAACTTTCGTATGTGATATATTGTATTCTTTTAATGGTTTTATGTTAAACGACGCTGGAAAGAAATGTCTCTATTCATCTACAATTTCAAAATTGAACTGTATAATTCATAAATAAAACCATAACGTGAGGTATTGCTTGATAGGAAACGATGTGTACAAGCATTATCAATGTTAGGCATTGTTTAAAATGGCAGGCGAAGTGGACAACGCATTGTGCTTACTATTCGTGAAACAAGAGCACTGCCAATCGAGAAGAGTGAAAGAAAATCATGCACAATAGCTGTACCGTTTGTTGAGTTCAATAGGAACGGTTAGATTGAATTGGGATTCCACAAGACAATTGCCATTAGATTTTGTCCTTAATTACACTTCTGAAACTTAAACGTGATAAATTATGATTTCTAATTCACAGAAATTACGATTTCCAATGCACAGGAATACTGTAAGTGTAAGAGAATCTACGAGTGCTCTACGAATTTTGCTACGGCTTTATTATGGTCTTTTATGACTAGTTTTCATTCTTATTTTTAATCATATACCATGGTTCTTGGTACTTAATTTGGTTTTATTCGCTTTAGTGGTACTTGTACATTGAAACTATATCTTAATACAATTATCTTGGTCGCTTCATAATTTTTGAATTGACAAATGAATAGAAAAATATACGTAATTAATTACTCCATCATAGTAGCTATTTCAAACATTAACAAGGTAAATTTTTGTATACAGGTCTGACATTGGATCCCGCGTGGGCCGTTCCTGGCCTCAAGCCGAGCCTCGAACCCTGAACCTTCGCTCCATCCGCCCCGTGGACAACCGGGTCGCACGACAATGGCGAACAGACAAGCGCCAGGTTCGATTCCGCCAATGCTACTTCAACCCCATCTCATGCTTCCGGAAGTAAATTATTTCCAAAAATCCACTACCAAGTAAACAGTATGATTGAGAAAGAATCAAAGGTACAAAAATAACCAGTACCTTTCGATAACCTCGAGGATTGATTACTGGTGAAAGGAATAAATAAATTATTTTATCAGGAATAGAGAATGTTTGATGTCATCCACTAATGTGTGGTTGTTTATTTATTTATGTATAGGTATATGGACATCGATGTATTGAACCATATGTACATGTAAATTATATGTTGTAAAATTAGAAAACCTACAGCGGCTTTGTTAACGAATAGAAACTATCTTATTTAATTTAATAATGGTTTTGACGTTTAATGGTTATATTCTGTGATAATGAATACCTACCTGTTTATTTTGCCATAGAAAAATTGAATTTATTTGATAAAATGCTAATTTTGCTATTGTAATATAATATGTTATAACTTATTACACTTAATATAATGTATTTGGATCGGTATAAATTTTCAACATTTTCTATGTAATTAAAATTACTTTTATTTTCAAAGATAAGCAGTTCTTACATTCGTTAAAGTATGCATGTTTTCAAATATAATCCGGTTATTTAGTCTTAATTTGTTATATTTAGATAGAACCTTTTTAAGCATATTTATGACATAACAATATATTTTAGAATAATATAGAATGTTATTTTATTTATTTACAATGTACTGAAAACATTAACAATATTATTAATGGCATCCATTTATTTTAAAATTTTTATGATTTATATTTCGAATATTTATTATGTATAATTACTGTATAAATTCAATTCTCTTCTCGATAAACAGTGAATTGATGTTTATTCAGGTTTCAGTCACCACCTGCTTTTATTAGAGTTAATAATGCTATTTTAAATAGCTTGTATGTTAGTTGTAATTGTGTAGACGATACTTTAATCAAATATCATTTTTCGTATTTGACGCGATAGATGTATTACTTAGATGTAGATTCAATTGTTCTTATTTTCAAAATGTTCCTTATTTTTAATTAAATTATGTATATGATTAGATTCTAAATAAAGCAAATGTTTCAAGAATTTTGAGTTTGACTGTTTATCCTTTTTGACACAGTTACTAAAACTATTATCCAACAGTGGATTAGCTCTTATTAGCGACTGATTAGCTTTGATAATTGTGAGTCAATGTTGGTCCGAAATACTTTTCGAATAACATATGCAAGAAAACCATTAATACTGGTTATGTAGCCTAAGTTTCCGGTACCACCCTTCTTTACACTTTTGTCCAAAAAACGAAAAAATGGTGTATCGCACCTTAGCCAACGTATCCATTGGCAGATTTATTTAGCTTATATCAGATTAAGACCCTATACGACTATTGATTGTAATTAATAAATCTAAACACCGATCATACCCATGTCAAACACAAGCAGATCAAATAACTTTATGAACATTTTGTAAATTGAATTAAAGTTTTCTTAATTTGAATGAACTTACATATCATATCATTACACATTATATCGGCACATAAGTGATAAATTGATTATTCATACTTATGATCAGAGATGATATTAGTTTTCATTGGGTTACGTACAATTAGTACATACTTTTAATGTCGTGGTGACATGAAGCACCACCTTTTACTCTGAATATGGTGAAAGCACTGAAAACATAATTAAAATAGTACTAGATATAAAAGTGCCCAGAAGGAAACTTGAATCTTTGGCTACACCGCAATTAATGATCCTCCAAAGCATATCCGGTATATATCATAGCGGTGTCCGTTTTAAATCAAAGCTAAAATAATGTTCCAGCCTCATCAATTCTATGATAAGAGCTTTGACAAGTTGGGTTTCGCTCGACAGTCTCGTAAAAGAGGGTTTTGAATTAATAGTGTGCGGCGTGTAGTTGACGATAGATAATAATTGTATCTGTGATTATCCGCACATTTATATGTATATACGAGTATGTATATTCATAACTTTCTGAATCCGCTAAGGGATTATTACATTATTAACAAATCAAAAATGTTATTTGAGGATGTGAATAATTTTATTTAGAAATGCTTAGTAATTCATTTATGATAAAATATACGTAGTTTATTTTTATAAACGTGTCAAAAAGTATTTGATAACATTGCTGTTATAAAACACATATATACGAGTAATTAAATTTGAATAATTAATATAGTTGAGCGGCATGAGTAGATGGAAACCATAGATTAATTAAATATGGCTACCATATAACTATAATACATATATATAGGTACACGTGGTCAGCTGTTCCTGAAAGCCTAGGTTATGTATAGCTATATAATATTATCTGTGAAACACACTTTAATTTAAACACCGGATGAGAATAAAAATCAATATCCTGCGTTATGAAAAACACGTGTAGTTGTGATAGAAAATGATTCCGTCACATTTTTCCTCTAACGAGGTCAATCAGATACTCTTTCAAAGAAAACAATTACAGCCCCTGAATAGCTCCACCTTCAATAGGCAATCTTATGATATTGTTATGAATTTCAGTTTTAGTTATTAACTCTGCACGAGATAAGAGATTGAAAAAATACCATACTAATAGACATGTATGCCATGGATGTACCTATGAACACGCGTAAAACTTTATCATATCATACCAATAATTATGACCTTTTATGTTAGTATACAGCTAATAATGCATTGGTGTTAATTTTCACATTAGTAATGTCACAGGTAATGTTATCTGATCGAAAAAAAATTTCATAAACTAAATAACATAATGTATATAGCAAATGAAGGTACCTAAACAGTCGCTTGAATTTTTATGTTTACTTCGATTCAATTTCACTGCTTTTAGATTTAAATAAGTTTAAGCATAGTACCTTGTACATAATTGAGAAAAATATTTATGGCGTAAATATTAAGTAATTACTGTATAAATACTTAAATCGTAATTACCTTTATTTAGGCTACATAATATACATTATTTTATTACAAACAAAACCAACATCTTATGACTGCTAGTGTAGATAGTGTAGTATGCGCATTACTTTGTACGCAACCGTCAAAACATTTTGAACATTCTTTACCTAGAACCTACACTTGCCTGTTGCCGGTGTTTTCTTTATTTTGGCTCCATTATTTTTGTTTATCATTTCTTACCATATCACGTTGTTGATTAACACATGTGTTTATATGTGTAAATGTTTCACAAATAGCTGTTATTATCCTTACTTTAGTTTATTAGTTATAAGAGTGATCTAATGCAAATATGACTGAGGATTATACAGAAAATACGCAAACCCAAACGCAGAACTCACAGATAGAATGGAGCCAGACCAATACTCCTACTTTTATACCTAATATTTGGGGTCGAATATATTCTACTAAAGCTACTACAAGCGGAAAACACTGCTGGAAGAATGTAACCAATACCTATCCAGAATATTACGGTAAGTCTCTATCAATATTTTAACTCTGCACTTTTTTAATGTTTGATTTGTTGGTTTTATTGTAATTTGTCAGTAGTATGTAACAAATCACTTTTTATGATTTAACTGAACAAAACTTCATATATTGTCTCCCCTATTCAAGCATATTACATGAAACAAGCTTAAAAGTTAGTATATGTAACTAATGTTGGTAATAATTAAAAAGAAACTGATCATCAAGTCAATTGCAAACTAAACACCTTCATGACCACCAACACTTACTGAGTAGGGTGTAATTCAAGAGAGCATCATCTCCATAACTGCAGTTTTGTGTCTCAAACCTAAACAACCTTATAGATTTAATGTTATTTTATCCTTTACTGCATTTGAAATCATATTTTGCGTCATTGCCTCTTCCCTCTCGTCAATACATTCTTTATTTTTCTTATTGGTACAGATCTCATTCAAACAGAATTCACTTTAGGACGATCTCTTACTTGTACATTTGTAATGAAGAAGGAAATCATTAGAGAAGACATAATCAAGAATATTAGTAAGCAACATTTCCTCTTAAAGCGGGACATGAGGTAAGTTTCATTAAGATAATTTATCCTAAAATTTTTTTTTTTAACCCTTTTGAGGTGGAACCTTCTCATATCTCTATCCATATTAACCATTTCAAAGTCATGTTATGTAAGGGGCACTCAAAGCCTGTGTTTCACTAGATAGACGACAAGGAATGTGATAGGTAGTAAATTGAATTAATATGCTTTATTTCCTTTTTAGTGAACCATTATGCCCAGCCATAATAACTGATCTCTCCTACAATGGAACTTTTGTAAATGGTGTAAAAATAGGCAAAGGAAATAGCAGGGTCCTGGATGACAATGATGAGATTTCTGTCACACACCCACTTGTAAAAAGTAAGTATGCTCTGCCAAATAATAATTATTTGGGGAATTATAAAACGAGCGAACAAAAAAAAAACTTTGCGACTGATGATGACATACTGTTTTAATAACTTGAGCGGTATGAATTTGAGTAAGCGAAAAATTAACTAAACTGACGACGAATATTGATTTATAATAAAATCCAGAACGAGCTTACAAAAAGTAGATTGTGATAAATCAATTTGAGATATTAAAATTTTATCCGAGCGACTTCATTACTAAGTGAGCGACTGGAAATACAGAGAGGGCAACTTCAATATTAAGATAGATTCGATTTTTCTAAGTGAGGTTATACTTAGCAAACTACTAAAAAGAACACTTTGAGCAAAGTTTAGGTTAGGTTAGGTTAGTTTAGAAATAAATGCATGCATATTACTTTATTTTTACGGAGTACATTGTTTTATTTAATTACCCTTATATTTCGATAATAAAATTTCTCAACTAATAGAATAGAGTACCCGCCACATAAGGTGGCAGTAGCCAAACTTGGAACTAAATTTGACGTTTCCGCCATTGCGTGTTATTTTGTATGAAAGGTAAATTTAGTATTACCAGCGTTGTGTTTTTTGCCCACTCTTTGAATTTTTGTTAAGGGTGATTATAATAAATTGATTTCTGGAGTTTCTTGTTAGTTCTTCTCCAAGGGTCTCCGCTGAACTTCTTCTTCTCAATCGTTACGCTCTTATCTTAGCGGTCGTGGTCTTCATGACGTGGCATCTTGAGCAGCCGAAATGGTTGGTGAACTAACCTCGGTAAAAATATGTAATGACAATGCTCAGTGCCATGTTTGAAATAGTTTTTTTACATACATACATACACATCACGGCTGATTCCCTGTAGAGGGGTAGGCAGAGATCACGGATCCCCATTTGTCCCGATCTTGACAGACCACTTTCGCTTCATTGACATTCATACATTCTCTAATACACTCTCGGCGGTTATAGGTACTCCTAACGTCACCTTTTTTCAATATAGCGTCTATCTGACTGTTACATATAATATATATGATATAGACATATTATGTCTTATTAGGCCGGCCCCTACGTAACCGCCCTTCTACTTCACTCATATATATTCCTTTTGTCAATATATAGTTTTTTTAATTTGTACTTAGATCATAAAATAACTTTCAAAGAGAGCTTATGATAGGGCCTATTTTGAATAAAAATATTTTGACTTTTGACTTTGGTATATTAATTTGTTTTATTTGAGTTTATAGCTCTGCAACCAAAGATCGTTACAAATGAAACCTCAATATAATGTATCGAGCCGTATGGCACAGTGAGTGCTAGTTTTGGCGTGTTTACTGGCAACACTGGATTACGCGACTGTGGCGACGCCTCCAACTGCCACCTTATGTGGCGGGTACTCTAGTGTTTCTTCAAATAGTTATTTCATATTATTTTTGTTTTATAAATGTGAGCTCATTATACTCTGCTCATCAGTGTATTTTTCAAAGTAGTTTTTGTATTCGAAACACTTCATTTAAGATAAAATGCCGCTCAGTATAAAAAATACATTTGCCAAAAATTAAAAAAAATGCAGGACGTAACGTTGACCCGCAAGCAAATATTAGGTCGCTCAAATATTATGAAGCTGCTCATTATGTATTTTAAGTAACTCAAATTAATGTTTGTAAGTTGCTGTTCTGTTGATTTCTCGTCACTCGCAGTCAGTCGCTCACTTAGTAATTCTATAACCCAAATTAATTAATTTTGACACTTAGAACTGTAATTTACAGTCACTCGTTTTATTGCTATAGTCTGGCTAACGAAAGTAGATACTGGATTATTTTGCAAACTTTTTATATGACAACACTAAAGTGTTCCTACCATCGGATATTTACCCTACAATTTGGGGTATTTTAAGTAGAAAGTACTTAGGAACAATTAATTCTAAAAAGGCATTTTTGAAACAAACTCATTTAAAACATTTTATAAAATGAGTTTTAAAAATTCGTACGTCTGCTAAAATTGTGTTAATCGAAAATAAGTTTCGTATGTACGCGTTGGATCATTTCAAGAGCTACAGTAAGCCTTACGTTGGTCTAATAAATAGCTTAAGTAATTGGGTACACTATATCTTAACTAATTAGGTAGAGAAAAACTTGGCAATTTTATTTTAAAGAAAATTAATTTGTATCTTTTTTCCGAAAAAGTTGGTAAAATCAGAATCAGTGTATTAGTCCAAGAGCCAGTGAACCCTGGGAGTAACGGTCTTCCTGTAAGGTTAAAAATTTGCATACCTACAATTTATGGCATTCTAAAAGCAATAGCCATGTATGTACTTTTGCTTATTGAAATCGCCTGTCAATTTTTTTTTAAGATGAACAATAAATAAACTTTATCCTATAAAATTTTCAAGTTTACAGAAACATGTTTGCGTTCATATAACACCTCTCACGCGCACGCCCTTAGCAGCTGTACCATCGCCTGGCAAGGTCTTATGCTGGTCAAAACCGCCTGGCATTGCACATATATATTCTAAGACAGTTACTTAAAAACATATAAAAGTTTTAATCATACAGGATAAAGTTTATTTTACCTCATCAATGTGCATTTTCTAAGTCACCTGTCATGTACTTCTGCTTATTGAAATCGCCTGGCATTTTGTTTTTAAGATGAACAATAGATAAACTTTATCCTATAAAATTTTCAAACTTACAGAAACATGTTTGCGTTCATATAACACCTCTCACTCGCGCGCCCTTAGCAGCTGTACCATCGCCTGGCAAGGTCTTATGCTGGTCAAAACCGCCTGGCATTGCACATATATATTCTAAGACGGTTACTTAAAAACATATAAAAGTTTTAATCATACAGGATAAAGTTTATTTTACCTCATCAATGTGCATTTTCTAAGTCACCTGTCATGTACTTCTGCTTATTGAAATCGCCTGTCAATTTCTTTTTAAGATGAACAATAAATAAACTTTATCCTATAAAATTTTCAAGTTTACAGAAACATGTTTGCGTTTATATAACACCTCTCACTCGCGCGCCCTTAGCAGCTGTACCATCGCCTGGCAAGGTCTTATGCTGGTCAAAACCGCCTGGCATTGCACATATATATTCTAAGACGGTTACTTAAAAACATATAAAAGTTTTAATCATACAGGATAAAGTTTATTTTACCTCATCAATGTGCATTTTCTAAGTCACCTGTCATGTACTTCTGCTTATTGAAATCGCCTGGCATTTTGTTTTTAAGATGAACAATAAATAAACTTTATCCTATAAAATTTTCAAACTTACAGAAACAAGTTTTAAAATTTATTTTATCTAACAGTATAAAAAATACAGGGGTTGATGACGTGCAGGGCAGACGCCTGCCAGGTCATGGCTATTGCTTTTAGAATGCCATAAATTGTAGGTATGCAAATTTTTAACCTTACAGGAAGACCGTTACTCCCAGGGTTCACTGGCTCTCCAACTATATGGTATTCCTATTTCTGACGCCGAAGATGACGTGTTGTTGATGTTTCTTTATGGTTGACTTGCGTATAATTAGGTTAGGTTAGTACGGTCAAAATGTCTTGATACTTTTTTATTTTAATTAAGTAAGTACATATTCGTATTAGTTATTTTTTGTTTGTTCTTTTTGTTCCTTTAATACGCTACAATGGAGTGACGTATCCGTGTGATGTTTGATATGGAGTTAATAAAGAGATAACAAGTTATATAAGATACTTTTAACCACGTCATAACGCGGACAAAATTGGAAGCATCCACTAGTAAAATAAAAATAAATGTCAAAGTATCAAAGTGAGTTGTTCCGCCTTTCCTTTTTATTTTAGGGTTGCAATGCTAATATATTTTAAATTTGCCGCGCTTTTTCAGTATCTACTTTCGTTAGCCAGACTATATCCTAATTATTTTTGTACCAAAATTTCAAAAAACTGTTTTAAATACTTTATCAACTTTAATCAGCTAGCTTTCTTATGACTGAATTGTAAGAATCTAATTTATATTGTTAATTACATACACTTGTATCCTTCCATCCCTTTTGGGGTAGTTTATGGTATGAGTCTTAATCTCAACACGCATAGTCATACATGGAAGTTTATTGAATCATTTAACAAAACCAAAAGGACCAAAATAACATATAGTTGCGACATATATGGGCTTTTCATCCTAAGTTTTCACTTTCATGTTATTTCGTAACAAAGTTTCATTAGTACATATTCCGCAGTCTGACTTGATAGAATACTTTGTAAACTAATGTATGATTTGTTTTTCCAGTATTTGTATTCAAAGATTTGCTTAAGAATGAACAAGATAAAGTGCCAAAAGAGATCTCACAGAAATACTACATGTCTCGAACCTTAGGCCAAGGGGCTTGTGGACTAGTCAAGTTAGTTTATGATAAGGTAGGTAGAAATTCATAAAAACAGACATTTTCATCACATTACTCAATGGACCACAATCTTTTATTAACACGACAATTTTTTTTGGAAATCATATTCTTACATGTACTGCAATCATGATAAAGTGCTAAAGCTGATATAAAACAATTTGTACACCCTGAAAGTAAAAAAATTACAGCTTTCATAGATTATACTATAATTAATGTCTGTACTTATTATGAATATAATATGTTTGATTTTATGTTTCATTACTTAATATGTCTCCTTTTTACAGACAAAATGCACAAAGCATGCCATGAAGATAATAAAGAAGAGCCGCCTTACCAATGGACATTTGAACCATCTGAACGATCCTGCCAAGATCATGAATGAAATCAATATTATGAAGGCCCTTAGACATGTAAGTTAGAAAGTTTTTAAAGATGTTTTCTTGAATCTTGAAATGACTATGCTTTAACTGGAACCGGAACTTGTAATCCTTGGTTCTCAAACAATAATTATTAATGATTAAATTTACAAGCAAATTGTTAAGATGAGCTGATCAAATTTTTATAGGAACTTGTACTGCAATTTTGTGATTGCGGCCATTAGTACCTTGAACTATATTATAGCACACTCACTAAGAGTAGAATTTCTTAACTCTTCAATGAATGTATATACGTAGATACATACATCAAACCCTTTTCTCTGCAGAGGGGTAGGCGAGATCATTGATCCCCATCCATCCCGATCCTGACAAACCACTTTTACAATTATATTCATTTGTAATTACTATACTGTAATTTGTAGCAATATAATTTATAATAAACCCACTCCACAGCCCTGTATAATATCAGTGGAAGAAGTGTTTGATTCAAGAGAAGCGGTGTACATAGTTCTAGAGCTAATGCAAGGGGGTGAACTCTTTGAGAGGATCACGAAGAATGGACACCTAACGGAAGAAATGACAAGGTTCATGTTCAGACAAATGGTGCTGGCAGTGCGCTACTTGCATTCTAAAGGGATTACGCATAGGGACTTGAAAGTAAGTATGATTTTATTGTTGATGTTTATTTAGAGATAAATAAAGTACATATGTAGCTATATATATTTGATAGGAGATAAATGTTTGAACAACTGATATTAATCACATCATAAATACTGTAATAGTCACGTCCGTTAATCACTTTCGGGGCTAATATAGCCACGAAGACGCTGTCCTAAGTCACGTTTGCCCCTATTGGGATTGATGGTAATGTTGACTATAACGAGATTTAAAATTAGGGACTCATCGTCCAATAGATTTGTCGCCTAGTTAGGCATGAATGTACGTTTAGGAAGGCAAACCAACTAGCTAACCTACAATTTATCCCACTAGCACGGCAACTAACGTTACTAACGTTAGTTAGTGATCTATTTACACCCCTCCTTTTCGTGACAATATAGATAGTACTAGATACAAATATTATCCAATTATAGCCGGAAAACGTGTTACTGGAATGCCAGAACGAGTACACAATGTGCAAGATAACTGATTTCGGCCTGTCCAAGTTTGTGGGAGAGGACAGCTTTATGAAGACAATGTGTGGCACCCCTATTTATTTGGCCCCTGAGGTGCTAAGAGCGAACGGGGTTAAGTGCTATGGCCCAGAAGTGGATGTGTGGAGTTTGGGAGTCATCTTCTTTGTATGGTGAGTGTGGCGTTTTTATTATGCTCGTATATTTGAGTACGTGTTGGTGTACGACAAAGGAATTCAGTGACTGATCTCGAATGTGACCACCTACGATTTGGCGGAAAGAAATGAAATAATTTGCAATCTACGTCTCAGATTGGCCTTACTAATTAAACAATATGTAAGCCCTATTTGTAACATACTTTCGGTAAAAGAAATCGTGTTTCACATACAAACAAAAACTGTTTCTTTATTAAATATTTTATATCAATGTCTTCAAGATCTTGACAGTTTTTCTAAAAGTGGCCCAAATATCATATTATGTCCAAAGTACCGTCCTTCCCGAAGGAGATTTACGAACGTATATGTATTTGAATGTATGTTCTTACATTGCTTTGTTTAGCTTCGCTCAAAACTGAAAGTGTATCAATCTGCTGAACAATAAAACCTAAGATTTATGTTTTCCAAGATCAAATAGAAGTCAATCCTTATCTCTGTCTAGTAATAAACGAATATGTATGAATTTAATTTCTTCACTTTCAGCCTAGTAGGTTACTTGCCGTTCTCAGCGGACTACAAAGAGCAATCCCTAAGAGATCAAATACTGAGTGGCCACTACAGGTTTTCAACAGTTCACTGGAAGGGAATTAGTCCACAAGCCAAGGCGCTCATGAGAAAGATGCTTACTGTGGAAGTGCATAAGAGGATTACTCTGAATGATATACTTTATGATCCTTGGATGCAGGTATGAAAGTATAATACTTATAAATGTTATTTAATTTATGTGTCCGATGTCCACGTTAAACCGGATTTATAGATATTAATGTGTTCTCATCATCATCAGCCTGTATCAATCCACTGTTGTACATAGGCCTCCCCCAAATGACGCCACTTCTCCCTGTCAGTGGCCGTTCGCATCCATTCGATGCCGGCCAACCTGCGCAGGCCGTCTTCCCACCTTGCCGGGGGGCGCCCCACACTACGTTTACTGAGACGCGGTCTCCACTCTAGGACTTTTTTGCTCCAGCGACCATCAGTCCTTCTGCATACGTGACCAGCCCAACTCCACTTCAGCGTGCTAATTCTTTTCATAATGTCGGTAACTTTAGTTCTCTGGCGTATCACCTCATTTCTGATGCGATCTACCAGAGAAACCCCGAGCATCTTCCGCTCCATAGCACGCTGAGCGACCTTGAATTTGTGGGCTAGTCCCGCAGTGAGTGTCCACGTCTCAGATCCGTACGTCATAACTGGGAGCACACACTGGTTGAAAACCTTAGTTTTTAGGCATTGTGGTAAAGACGACGTGAGAACATGCCTTAGCCTTCCAAATGCTGACCATCCCAACTGCACTCTTCTGTCCGCCTCCCTCTCGAAGTTGTTTCTGCCAAGCTGTATAATTTGGACTAAATAGGTGTATTGGGAAACAACTTCTACGGGAGTGCCCCCAAGGGCAACCGGTTTCGGGACCACCAAATCATTAAACATGATTTTGGTTTTTTCTAAATTCATCCCGAGTCCGATGCGTCGAGAAGCAGCATTTAGTTCGGACAGCATGTGTTCTCGTAATGGATAAAAGGACGGAAATTTGTCTTCTATTGAATCTTATGTATCATACAATACAATGTTCCTATTTAGAGCGAAAGCATATTTATTTGTCTGTATTTTGGTCTCAAAGTACGTCCGTAATTCATTGTTTATTTGTTGATAGTTAATTAATATTCTGCGTTATTAAAATAAACTTTGATGATACGGAAAAGAAGGATTATAAAGACATTTATTTTGGCCGGCTTAATCAATAGCTGTTAGGCGTTCAAAAACGTGATTTAAAAAAAATACATATACTATAAAGTAGACTCTTTTACGTGTTTTACTATAAGTAGAACTCGTAATAGTGTCATAAGACCCATAATACTATCATAACACAATAATGTAAACATTTGGTATATACTACTTATAAGCATACCATGTACATTACAAATCAATTGTAAATAAAAAATCCTTTTACAGCACTCAGAAACAATATTGCGAGTGGAACAAATGCTATGCCAACGCATCTACGCTTACACACCATCAGTATTCGACGAGGACACAAGTGGAAGTACAGAAGACTCGAGTGCCTGTACCATAGTGTCTTTAGTGACGAAAGCCAAACGCGCTTTGAGTGACAGTTTTAACTCCTGCGAACCCATACCAAAGAAACTAAGAGTGGACCAAACTACGTGTGAGAAAAAGAGTGATGATACCGACTCTGGACATAGTTTGGCCTTGTCATAAAGTAAAATCACTTTAATATGACTGACAGCCTCCACCAACCGTGTATCATGCTAACGTAATAAGTGTAGTGTAGTAACGTGTTATTTTCTCATCGGCAAACCTTCTGCGCGCTATTAGTATATCATTATTTCGACACGTTCCTCATTAAATAAGAATGCTTTAGAACAATCATAATAATTTTAATCCCTTGTTTGACATAGTAGTCTTCTAGAGTACGCCATGACGACCGCTCTTTCACTTTAATAAAAATATAGTAGTAGTTGTTGTAAAAGCACTAAGTTGACATTTTATTATTTTACAATTACATACAGTTAATTATTACATGGCGATGTAAAAGTATTTTTTTTTTTGTTCCTAGTTTTTTTATTCATTATAAACCTATACTTTGAGGTGTACCAAAACTCTTTTGTTATAAGATTTACTATGTGTACTAACTATCAGTATTACTGTTTTATTTCTAGTAACAGTGTGATGACTGCATAAGTCTTTATTACAGTAGGTTCGTATGATAAATGTATGTTGACTGTTTTGTCCAAGTTGACTATTTGTAAGTGCTAGATAATTTCACTGTAGAATTTGTTTGGGACCAAGTGAATATTATTCTTAGTGATTTTAGTATTATTATACTACCTCAATTTTAAATACACTACACTATTGTGCCATATTGATAATGATAGTCAAATGTCGTTAGAAATCCTGTGATTGCAAAAACTTTTAACTATAAGTTTGATATAAGAATTTGAAGACATGGTGAATGTTGTTTTTTCGTTTTAATTAGTAATTTTATACAATTTATGTATTATCACATCACATAAAAACTATAACTTAGTATTTTTTCTAAGGACGAGTATTAAGCAACAATGTTAACGAAATACACTTGTTATTTGGTTTGATATGGTAGTGTTAAAAAGTTACGTACAATGGATTTCATTCACCTAAGTAGGTAATTTTGTTGTTCGCCTTTTATATTATACATGTCGATTTGTTAGTTACGTGAATATTATAAATAATAGTCGACATCTGGTACATACGACATGCCGGAAAGAATGGCAGGTAGTTTGCATTCTATTTGCGTCCCAGCTAGCAGCGGTACTAGTCCTTGGATAAGTATATACTTTGGTTACCTTAGGTGAAATAGGTCTATTGTACGAAGATTCCTATGATTGACAATATAAAATCCAGGTGATTGTGTAGATTTAAGATATAAAATGACTTTATTTTGCAACAATAAGAAACGATAATTTCTTTATCATTATTGATAGAGATAGACATTTGATGGTTCTGTTTTATTGTTGCTTTGTTTTAATTTGTGTTACCTGATAGTTACTAAGAACTGTACCACCGATTTTATTACGTATTGTATCAATATTATTTTTTATTGTTTTTAATATGGGAATTATCTAATTTCAAATTCTCAGTTAATTATAAAGTTTTTCTATAACGTATCGTTGATTGTGACTGATTTTATAATGACAATTATTCATTAAGCGCGTACGTAATAAATAATTGTTCGAATTGATAGTATTTCCTAAATGGTCAGACGAGACAGTGTATTTGATTTGTCCAATAAATGATTACTGCCATTTTCTGTGTTTCTCTGAGTCTCCGAATATTTTATAACATCCCAAGCACACATTATAAGCAATTCATTTAATCATAGATTTATGGATACATTACCACTTTTTTGTCTACTTGGATCAATATCAGCTAGAGATCGCGCCACATACGGTGGCAGTTGGAGGCGTCGCCACAGTCGCGTAATTCAGTGTTACCAGTAAACACGCCAAAACTAGCACTCACTGTGCCATACGGCTCGAAACATTATAGGTTTCATTTGTAACGATCTTTGGTTGCAGAGCTATAAACTCAAATAAAACAAATTAATATATCAAAGTCAAAATATGTTTATTATACTATTTCAAACATGATTAATAATTAACGGGACTTATCCTTCTTATTATATATTACATATATTATGTGTTCCTTCACTCTGTCCGCAATAGACCGTTTAGTCTGTTCGACATAGGATTTCCCACAGCTGCAATCAATCTTATACACACCCTTATATCTTATATCATGAGTATAAATCGCGAATCTCTTAAAACTATTATTTCAAACATGGCACTGAGCATTGTCTTTACATATTTTTTACCGAGGTTAGATCAGCGGAGACCCTAGCTTGGAGAAGAACTAACAAGAAACTCCGGAAATCAATTTATTATAATCACCCTTAACAAACATAAAAATTACAAAGAGTGGGCAAAAAACACAACGCTGGTAATACTAAATTTACTTTTCATACAAAATAACACGCAATGGCGGAAACGTCAAATTTAGTTCCAAGTTTGGCTACTGCCACCGTATGTGGCGGGTACTCTATCTACAATTTTACAGCTTTATTTTGTCTATGAAGACATAGACAGAAAGTACTAGGACCAAATATAGTGCGGAGGAATGTAGTTCAAAGCTACTAATTTATATATCTAATACGTGATATTAAAAATCTCCTTTGAAAGAACGCGGTTCACAGCTGAGTGGAGACGCTACCTAATAATACATTTGTGAGGAGGTACCAGAACCACATGGGCACACAAGAGATTTGTGTTTAAAGTCTACTCATCTGTGAGCCTCGTTTTTATCACAAAGGTAAATTATACAAACAAATGTTAAGTTGTTAATATAATCAGATTCAATCAGCTTGTGTCAGTCTACTGCTGGACGTAGGCTTCCCCAAGGTAACGCTACAAAACACGATCACTCATGGCCCTCAGCCAACCACTACCAGCGACCTTTTTCAGGTCATCAGTCCATCTAGCAGGGGGGCGTCCTACACTACATTTACCGAGACGCGGCCGCTATTCGAGAACTGCTTTGCTCCAACGGTCGTCGGTTTTGCGACAGACGTGACCGGCCCACTGCCACTTTAGCTTGCAACATCGATAGACAATGTCTTGTCTTGTGACTCTGGTTCTCTGCCGGATAATCTCGTTCCGGACTCTGTCCCTTAACGAGATACCCAACATCGAACGTTCCATTGCTCGCTGAGCGACATGTAATCGGTGAGCCAGCCCGACTATCATGTTCCACGTCTCGGCTCCGTATGTCATTACAGGTAGGACGCACTGATTGAAAACCCTGGTCTTAAGACACTGCATAGTCAGATTAGCTTAAGAAAATTTATACATGTGAATAAATCTAAAATGAAAACAAGTAGATAAACTAGGAGTATGGATAAATTAGTTTGTATGTATGCTACGTCAGGGCCTTGGCCAGGTTTGCAAAAATCACAGTTTAGACTTTGCCGTCATTTGTATGTATGTGCATCACTCTTTTTTAGTATATTTTGACTTGTTATGCGAATAATAATTCTGATGGTTGTCTGCTTGTAAAACCAATAGTATATAATCTGTGTCTAAATCAATTTTGTGTTACAGTGATGTGGGAAAGAGAACAATCGTAATGGGTTGAAATAGGAAGGTCCATTAATGGTAAAAAAGATAAAGTCTTCTTTTGCTATACTCTACAATAGTTATCGAAACATAATTAAATCTGGTTATTTAATATGGTATCCTACTGAATTAAGGGACAAAAAAATACAACAACATTAAAAAAAACTCATTTTAATTTCTATTTTCCATCATAAATCATTATGTACATAATTCTTAATGTACCTGATTGACCATTTACAAAACTGTTCTCTAACTAAGTACTTCAGTCTTCAATATTCAACTCTTCTATAATATTTACATAATCACATTATTCAACTATTAACTCACTCGCATGAGCTTTTAAATACTCGAGCTCTATACAAACACATTCAAGCCGTATTAATAAGAATAAATAGGAAATTATTGCTAAAACATAGTTTAATAATTCATTGTTTGCATTTTGAATTTATAGTTACTACTATTTTGCGTATATTATTGGTAACGTGATGGTATTTATGAATCGTTTAAGTCCGACATGGTTTAGAGGAAAAATACTTGACTTTTACAAGGAGATATCTAATTGCAATAGTTTAAGAAAATGCTTTGAATTGTATTGGAAAATTCTAACAAGATTTATCAATTTTGCATATAGGACTTGAAAACTTTTAAATTGACGGTAACTATTTCATCATTTAAAAAAATGGTAGAGACGTGTAACTTTTGGGGTGGCAAAGACAAATAAATGTCACGAAAAATACTATCATACAATGACTTGACTCTGGCATTACACGGATAATTATTTTCAATCAATACCATATTCATACCATTCAATTAAACGTACTACTATATAAGTCAATTAAATTACACGATCGTAAAACGTAATATACATTCCAATAATAAATAAACATTACTACTTTTTAATGATATAAGGACCACAAAACCGCTTTTTCAGTTGTTACTAATCAATAGGATGCGTCGACATTACCACGATATTCAGTCTTGTTATAAGGAAACACGAGCAACAATTCACTTCACGTATCCACGCATTACCCTTACGTTAGTTACATAGCACAATATAACTTGTTTATGTTGTAGAACCGATGAGATATTATTAACCCTCGAAATCGCTTTCCGAACTGTCCGAATAAGAAATTAATATCTCAACAACATTGAATGAAAACTATTTGAAATCCTGAGTATTAATTTGCTACACTGTGATAGTCTATAGTAAGCAACTTATTCATATTTTGATTCATTTTTCAATAGTATGTGACAGTTATCACAAAAAATTTTCAAACATTAGATATTGAAATTCTCTAGGGTATTTAAATTGAGTTAAAGAAGAGTATTTACATAGTTTGCTTAAGTGTCGATTCAATACTATTAATAGTGTAACGTGGTAATCAAATGTGATGTATCGTAGGTAATACTTGGTTATTTGGAACTACAAATATGAATATGTGAACTCATAATCTCCAATAGTAACTATAAACGCTTGTCCCCAAAAGTGAATTCTTCAACAAAATGCGCTCAATCGTTTCAGGCTTCTTGGGCATTTGTGTGAGACGGCTCTGTGTTCTGTTTGTCGGTTTCTGCAATAAAAATAACATGTACATTATATTTTAGTCCATAAATATATCATTTAATTACACCAGTATATTATTATAAGTATTTGTAATGCGCGATAAGTCTCATTTTCTTGTAAATTTAATATAAAATGTGAGTCTCTTAAAAAGAATTTTATAAGAATTTGGGACCATTAGGATGTATCGTTACAATAACCTTGGTCTCGTTTTCACTGATTAGTTCGGGTTCTTAAAAATCTCGAATCTCTTAATAATAGTATTATGTTAATTTGAACACAACTTTTGAAATTATAAACCAAGAAAAAATTTAATTTATATATGATAAAAGTTTTATCACGTTAGTTTTATCTGTGCATGCAACACATACGCATAATAATCTACATTATGAACAGACAGACTCACCTAAAAAGCGAGTGTTCGTGGTCTGTCTGATCATTTCTACTGCTACTATACTATTTTGGACGCAACTGAAACACAATATCAACAATGATATCTTTGTTATACTAAATGAATCATGATTAAAGATACTAGTAACAATATTAAAGAAATTAACTAATGGTTTTACCAGCTCTCTCTGTGCGAAACCTCTTAAAAAGTTTCAGGCGTGACGATTATGGATTTATTTTTATCTACCAAGAATCTTAATGATACTTATTAAATCTACGTGTAAATCTACAATGTTCCAAAAACTAAATATAGCTCAAAACAATAACTACACAACTTAAAACAAGATTATTATAAATATCTACATACATACACATCACCACGCCAGTTACTCTACAAAGGACCCATCTTTATCTCTCAACAACTTCACTAACATCATACACCTCGTACACACTTAGCGTTTACAGCTACTTCTAAAATTAATTCTCTTACCTTCAATAGCCCGGTCCACTTTCTGTTTATCAGCAACAATGTAGAACGCTGTCAGCAGGAACAGTAATCCTCCCAACACTTCGATGAAGCAGGTTGTGTACAAGGCGTATTGTAACGACCTGAATGTGTCCGCGTGAGACGGTTGACCAGAGGAGAAATAGTTCTTCAAGAGTTCCGATATCTATAAGAAGAACAAATATTCTTGAGTGTGACATTTAACTCTTAGAACGACTTTAACGCTATATTGAAAAAAGGTGACCTTAGGTGTACCTATAACCGCCGAGAGTATAGAGAAGATGTATGAATGCCAATGAAGCGAAAGTGGTCTGTCAGGATCGGGACAAATGGGTATCCGTGAATCTCTGCCTACCCCTCTACAGGGAATCAGGCGTGATGTGTATGTATGTATTTCTTACTAGTATTGTGAGTCAATGGATGCTTATTAGATGGTTCTCTTCTTGGCATTTCGTTAGATTTAACTACTAACTAGGAGTCAAAGACATCTATTAATCTCCTACCAATATTCTACGTAGACTATAATAACATTATAACCCTAGAAGCCTATAGAGAGTTCCTAGATCAAAGGCATAATGTGTTCCAGGTTCTGTCTATTCAGACGGAAATAAAAGGTATGTATGTAAATTCTAGATCATTGTTTTCAATAAAAAGATAGAAGAAAATTTTAGCTCGAAATTTTACTACAGGAAACTCAGGGTCTACTGATTATTTTGATAGTGTATGAAGTATTCCATATTTTATTACTATGTATTATCTGTCCTAAAGTACAATCCTGAATGTTGCATATATGTAAAGATCAGGGATAATTTATCCAGTGTGTTGTACACATTCATATATTCAGGCCTATACGCCCCTAACAAGATAAGCAGAAACAATTGATCGCAAACTGAAACAATTCTGACAAATCTCTCTTGCTTCACTCACACTCAACTCTTCTCATACATGCTCTTCTATTTTTATGTTTCTATCTAAAGCTACACTTACCACACCAATGAGGTATGGGCTACCGGCATCTCCCAATGCGTGCGATATTAAGATCTGGAAGGCTTCTGCAGTTGATCGTCTAGGTGGCACCACTACGTACTGTTAGGAAGAATAGTTTGTTATTACTTGCTCATTGTCAAAGATTAAAGGAACTATTAGTGTCACATGCAATTTTATTCTTTTATTGGATGTTTATTTTTATTTTACATAATATATCAAACAGGGCTAGTAATTTAAAGAATGTATTTTATTAAAGTTTTAAATTATTTGTAGCAAACAATAAGAACAAAAGTACTGGACTAAAAGTTCTTGACCTCTTCGAGTATATTAAAATACTTTAGCCGAGATAAAAAAAATCTAAAAATAGTTATATAAATAGCGACATCTATTGTGCAGAACTGAATCTACTTATTGAAACAACTCTTAGTGACATTTATTTTTGCAAAACAAGGACATGAGTAATTGATTAGCACGGATTCCAATAGATGTCGCTAATTTGAAAAATAACTTAAACAGCTCACTTAGCACATTCAAAATGGATTTTTCTACATAACTAAGGTCAACTCTCAAACCTTGACAAAAATGACCTACAAATGATATGTGCTAGCGAACTTCATGCAAACATAATATGTTAGTAATTTCATGCACCTGAGATGATACGTTATACGGGTACATACACTCATGAATGCATGATTGTTGTGATTGGGTGATAAAGTTCACTAGTAATGCGTAGTAAATATATGAGAACTCAAGTTTGTTGCTACTAAAATAGAAAATAGAATAAATGTTTATCAAAATTCATCTTTAGTATACAAATTAATTTACGTAAATTTAATTAAAAAATACATTAGTGGCTTGCAAACCCTACCCCTATATTACTTTCTACTACAGCAAACTAAGAATTCTACCAGCCCAATCACAACCGAAGCTTAACTTACCAAGCACATATCAGCAACTATAGCCCAGTTGAGATTCATGGCAACCTCAGCCAAGAAAATGACGACGAATGTAGCGTAAACTTGCGTTTCCACCAGAATGATGCCCAGGGTTAGCAGGGGAGCGGAGATCAGCAGTCCAGCGCCGCAAATGATGGGGTGAGCCCTCGGGTTCTTGCCCACAAAGAAAGCGCCCAGCCACGTCCCCGTCAGCACTCCAAACAGGCCCGACAGCATTGTTATCAGCCCGAACGCTAGCGATACCCTTTACGTGCATACAAACTTGCCATCAGACATGCGCGTGGATCACGGATTCACTGTTCGCCAAGGGATCGCTTTCAACTCGACACTAGCGATAATATTTTTCAAAATTCAAAATGGCGGTTTTAATGTAAACAAACAAAAGCAATCCCTTGAGAAAAAAGCTTTCATAACTTAAATTAGAATGATCGGTATGAAAGACATGCTTGTCAAGTTTTGAGAGTGACCAGTCACGATATCCAGAAGCGCCAAGTGAGCCGGATCGCTCACCAGCACTATATCGGCGACTATGGACCACGTCAGGTTGAGTGAGAGCATTCCGATGAACACCAGGAAGAAGGTGAGCGACGGTGGCGCCGAGTTCACCAGCGTCAGGGAGAGGTACACGAAGGGGACTGAGGTGAGGAGGGCGCCGGCGCATATGATGGGGTCGCAGTGCTCGAACGAGGTGCGCATCTTTTGGGCGAGGAGCGAGCCTAGAGCGACGCCCGCCGCTCCCGCCACCATGCCCACGATGCCGAACTTGAACGACACGCTGACACACACATTGCATTAGACTATTTGGTCTTTACTTTACTGCGAACTTAGGTTTCAATTCCTATGTTGTCGTGTGATTTCATTCTTATACATATTTATTATTATGAATATGTATTATTTATTGCTATGTTTTACTCGTTCTATGAGGGAGAAAGCATGACTTAGGTTTTTAGGGCACCACACTAATTCAGTTCATTCATATTCTATTTTACATATCACATTTATGGTACGAATATCCCTTAGGGGATAATAGATAATGACGGTAATTACTATTGAATGTGAGTAGTTATTCCGCGCATACAGCACTCGTATAATCGTGGGATTATATTGTAAAAGTGTAATGCCTACATTAAGTAAAATGCTGACATAATACTACTACCAAGGTTAAGGTTTCATTCATGTTTAGGCGACTAAATAAAATTAGCTATGGCAAACAAAACATTTAAATATGTACTCGGAAATATGAGAACCTGAGAAGTAGGCAGCTCTCGGCGGAAACTTAACGTTATTGGGGACACAGAAAATATTTGCTAATAAGTGAAATATAAGTTAATGTTTCTTTTATTACAAACGTGATAATTCGCACTATTCGTGCCAAGGAGCTAGATTATAATTTTACGACTTTTAACACGTATAGGACTTTATGATTTTGGTGATTGCACTTATCTAATTGATTAACTTAAGAAATATATGCCAAACCAAAGCACGTATATAATATTATATTTCATATACACATCCTGTTCTGAGACAGTAGTCTTTTTATTAGCATGCCGTAACAAGTGACTAATGACTAAGGGCGTTATTTCGATTTTATTGTTGAAATAAATGGATGGATTACTGTTGTATTTTACATATTAGGGTCAAAATCACTGCCTACATATGGAATAAAACGTGTATATGTAAATGGTTAAATATATAAATCATTCGTATATACTTTTATTGAATTGTTGGAATTGTTCAAATACTGTTCTATAACTAACTATTGTTATAGTATTGCATTACTTCTAATTATTGTTGTAATATATTAATGTATCTAGTACCTACATTATTTCCTTGCAACCATAAAATAGAACATTATCCTTGGTAGTGTGGTTGTTGTATACTCGTGTACTTACAGTATGAAACAGTACTCACTTGTCAAGAGAGTAGTCGACGTTCGGCTGCATCTTGAAGCCGAGGTAGATGTAGTGGGGTCCCCACCAGGCCAGGGCTCCGGTCACGAATGCCACGCACGTGAAGCCTAAGGTCGTCAGCATGAAGGATGGGCTGGAAATATAATACTCTTTTTATACTGGCTGGTTACAATGTATACAAAACATGAGGCTGTATTTTTTTATTTTGATAAAGTTACAAGTTTTCATTATCGAAGCGATATTACTCTTTGTATAGGCTCAAAGACATCCTGGTTGGATTATCTCCAAAATTCCACCTTCAAGAATTATCGATTTCATTTCTTCTTAGTTGCACTTTTACTATCTCATTATTAGAAATGTACCTGTACATCTTATGTATGTTATATAAATTACGAAACTTTCTATAGCATAACCCCTGCCTGCAGATAAGTTAAACCCAAAATACTCATTCAAACAACTCACTTAGCGATCAGGGACAGCAGGTCATCCTTGTAAGTAGTCGGCTGCATGTGGCTGTCCTCAGCCTCTCCACGCTCCGGCTCCCATAGCAGGAACCAGATGGCGATCAGCGCCAGCAAACCCAAAAAGGGGGTGACGCGAAGTCCCCACCGCCAGTTGCCACCTACGTCTCCTGCCACTGACCCTACTATGTAGCCCATACCGCTGCGAAAGGAACGTTGTGTTTAGTATAATCTTGAATAACTTATGTTATGATTGCATCTAGAGATATGTAATAGTAATTGGATAAGTTAAATCATTGTCAACTGAAACGTATATACATACTCTCTATAATGTCTTTTCGGAATGGATGTAAACTCGGAGATAGACACATATGTCCTTGGGTAGTTACAACTATTAGAATAGGGTTCGCGATGGTATTAATAAGTAATCATGATAACAGATTGCTAGCTCCTTAAATAATAAATTTCCTGACCCTCGAGTCCTTTATTGGGATATCCAAGGAAAATTTTTAGTATGCATTCTATTTACGTGTAAGTAAAGCGTGAATAAAGGTTAATTGACCCTTTGACTTTTTATGTTATGGGTGTTCGTGTTAACTCCTAAAAAGAATTATGTTTTCTTAGCACACACTACCACTGAGCAAATTGATAGCAAGCAATATAGCACGGTCTTGGCAGAATATTTTTATAAAGTTTTTCCTTAGCACAGTAAAAACTTATTTGACGCAAAGGTTTTTTATTCGCTTCATGGAACCTCACGAGTGAGTATAATCATCGTAATTGGTTGACGTTTTCTCAACAGGTCAATAGTTTGACATTTACGATGTAACGTCTAATCGATTTTACTCAAGTAAACGTTATTTTATCACTACATATCGACTTGAAATGTAGCCGTAAAATAAAATCAACACGGACAGTAGAATACTACTCTATACGTTATAATAACAATTATACTATAATAGGAACACTATTACACCAATCGAACTAGCCCCTTGATAAGTTCAATTAAGACGTGTTAAGGGTACTAGTCAACGAATATTTAAGTAAACTTATCTACGTATTATAGATAGATATGTTCAAACGTAACCCATATTCAACACTGTATTCTTACCTTCCCACAGGAATAGCAAAATAGAAGATGGCCAACATCTTGGATCTGAGATTGCCAACGAACAGGTCACTTATGATGGTGGGCGCTAGCGTGGAGTAGGAAGCTTCGCCTATTCCGACCAGCGCTCGGAAGAACACGAACCAATGGAAATTCTGGAAGCGAAGAGATGTGTATTTAATATAGGGAGTGGAAAAATATCGACCATATAATTATTTGAGATATAAACTTGTTTTCCCTCACATGCACCTATATTATCATTCTTATGTTCCCTACCCATGTCTACATTTAACTAATAAACTAACTAAACTAATTATATTTATGTGAATAATTACTTCCATATAGTGAAGGGCTCTAGATATTTAAGTTAAAAAACTAGCATCCAAATAATTCATGAATTATGTTAAGTCATAGTGTAAACAACAGAAACACCCAAACTCCGATAACATGACGCTATCTATCGAAAGCTTAACACTTCTGCATCTTTGCTTTATTCAATACCAAAAGCACATCAAACTATGTAACCCTGACTTCCAAACTAGCTATTGAATAACCTGCAGTCCTTATGTATTGCATACAAAATTTGGACTAACCGTCACAAAGGACCCGCATAACGTGGTCAAACTCCATAGCGTCAGTCCAAAAGCCATGATCTTCTTCCTGGAATACCTGTCGCCATAGTAACCGAATATCGGCGCGAACAGCATGTAGGCAAGAACGAACACCGTTTGCAGTAACCCCGCGCTGTCATCGCCTATTTTGAACTCGCTGACTACTTTATCCAGCACACCTGAAAGAGAATGACTTCATTAGATATTTTTTTATATAGTCTTACGACTATATTGGACATAAAAACTATGACGGTGATTCAGATGATTCATGATAAAAAAATAAAACACTGCAACGTAAACAATACGCGATCGTAAATTGTTTGTTCTTTTCCGCGTAATTCTATAGATAATTATAGTAGGCAACGATTTAAATAGAATATGCAATCATCATCTTACGAAATGCAGGAGCACTACTGATTTTGATTATGAATGAATAATTATCATTTGTTCTCAATGTTTCTCAGCAAAATACCCATAAAAGATCCCTTAAATTAACAGGGTGAACTAAAGCTTGTGTACAGATAAGATATAAAACAGACAGTCATGTTTCGCATATAAAGCAATCTTTGATTGATTACATAAAACAATAATATCATTATTTATTTATCAGTATTATTATTTGTTGTTCCTGGTGTATGTCTTGGACATCACGTCGACACTTCGCATAAGAGATTGTATTGTCTACTTTTTATTTTTAATTAAATCCATGTATTTCCTGTAAAGGAAAATAAAACATGCCTATGTATTTGTTTGATAAACATTCATATTACGAAAAAAATATATTAAACGTGCAATAAATAGTAAATATTTATACTTTTATTCACAATAGGAAGGAATGTTCAATTAAAAGATGGTACTAAAAAGAATCTCTTAACTTTATTCCATAACTAATTCAGCTTAATGGCTCAGTGTATTCACCAATCTCATTCTAAATAACATGATCTAACCACAAAAATGTTAATAGTAAACTACCGATCGATAGCTTTTGGTTGTTGGCTGTGTTTGGTTGTTTTATCGTTTCCTGTAACACTCATTCATGATACGAATTCCACCACACCTTAGGGGCATTCTTTATCAATGGCAGGTACCTACTGTCTATATTTGGAATTGGCAAACGTACTTATTTGTTCCGCTTTCTGTTAGTAACGAAATATATTTAGAATATAGCTAGAGTAATAGACTATGATGCAGATACCATAATTTTAACCGCACTGGCAGTAAGCGTTCTCATTTTGTTTCTTGCTTTACATGTTTTTAAACACTTAAATCTTTCATGCATTTTTTGTATTGTTTGTGTTCCTCTAATTACGTTTTACGTCGGAATCGAAAGAACTTGATTTACTAAGTTAAAAGGCGACATGCAACGAACTCCAAAAGCAGAAAACCTTCAAAACAGAGGTCATTGGCCGAAATAATTGGCGAGTAATTTTATTTTTAACACAGAATAATCTATCAATGACTTCGATATTGTCAGACGAAGTAACGGTTAGTGTAATAAGCATTAAGTAGCTTATATAAAACATTAGTAGCCATACTTACAAATCCCATTTTAAACTAAGATTCTGTTACAATTTGAGATACGGATTGAAATAGCTAAGGAATTCTAAATGGATAAAATTTTATTACATTAACGATCATAATCGTATCGTCTCACTCGAAATATGGAATTTCAACTATGCATAACAAAAAATCGTTTATATTACAAACCGTCCTGTCATGCTGGAACCCCACAATATCCACGTTCCCTGACACCTCTATATATCATCCCTTTTATTATAGTAGGAGCTTTGTTTACCGAGCTTTTATTTGTTCTCGGGTATCAGACAAAAGCCCTTCTTTAGTCTTTTATGGACGTTTTACTTTGAATCCATTTTAACCGCACCCCGTTATGTTTTGAATGCATCTACTATACGTAAAATAACATCTATATTAAAACTATATAGCACTTACTCGATAAGCTATATTAAGATCATAAATAAATAAAAAACAGCAGGAAAAATCTGCGTAAAGTAACTAACTATATCTAAAAAACTAAGCCAAGGTACATGGAACTTAAATACCTCTACATAAAAATTTAATCGAAGCCATATGATAACGCTGATTTCAAAAGTGCGATAGTAATGCTATCGTCAACATAATACTAGCGTATTCGTTTAGGTAGAGCTTGGAACGTGACGATAATAAACGTGTGAAAGATAAGTTATAATACTTTCGTATTAATCAAAACAAACATTGCTTTACACAAGATAGTACGCCCTCATTACTACATGTATCAATACTTTACAATCATTTGTAATAAATAAATATACGTATAGCTCTTAGGTTTTTAAATAATATGTTACGTCTGAAAAATTAAGTTATTTGTTGAACCTTTTCACCAGAGAGAACACTAAAATTAAATAATGTATTCCTAATCAGAGTAAATAGTAACAGGAAACGTATCACGATTTAACTAGTTTTTAACAAAAAATATATCCTCCATTATAGTAGAGAATGAAAGCAGTTCTTTTGCCAAGAACTCGGCAGACCCTAAGTTATAACCTCTTACTGAAACGAGAGTACTTCCTACCACTAATTGCATGTCGGTGAAAGTAACAGGGCCGAGAATAAACTGCAGAAAGAATTCCACCAGCGATTCTAGCGTAAGAGATTCATTAGAACGATAAAACGAATCTCGAACTACAGATATGATCAATTAAAAGGGCTATTCGTACACGTCATTCGTATAAAATTAGATGCTCAATGCATATCTAGGAAACAAAAATAGATCAAAAGTATGTCAAAGGCGCCTGAAGAACCTAAGAATAGCACTGAAGTTATATAACATGACTAATAATGATTTATGAGGCAGATAGTATCGTTTTGAAAATATTTAACAACCTAATGGATAATAAATTTTGCTATTAACGATAAAATAAATATTTATCTGATCCTAAACTTTTTAAATAATCATATATTTTTTACTAACTTAAATTAAGATTGGCACACAGATATGTGTAACTATTATGTAATTGATGTTTAAATTAGTAAAGGTGACCTTCAATACTATTGTCAGCTAATTAATTCTAAGTAAAGTAGGTAACATTTCAGTAACAAATATTGCATCGATACATCTTATGAATGAAATCCAAACGAGCCAAGCGAAACAATATTACTATGTAGGAGGTAATAATAGTGAGCCAGCTATTCACCGGTGTTGCGGAGGTGGCAACGGCTCAGCGCGTGAGTCGCACCTCCGACCACGTCACACGTCACCAGAGACGTGTGAGTCTGCTTTGCGCAGCGGGGGCAGCACTATCGAAACGAAAGACAGTCGACATCACGCCATCGCGGCCAGCCAATGGGAAAGCCGCGATTAACGCGCCAACTCGTCACACGTTGCAGATCGCGCCCACCTCGTTCGATTCAGTGACGTTACAATTTGAGTTTGGGATTCAACCTGAAGCGACTAGTGATGCAACCTTTCATTATTGTTATTAAGTGACTAATCACACGCGCTTGTAGTAAAACTTCAGCCGCTTTGGCTTGACTAAGGTTAATCAAGGCCACGACATTTTACAGTTACTTCGAATTCATGTTAGTGCTAAATAACTCGGTACTACCTACCGCACTAATCGTTTGACATTTCGGTTCTTATTAGTACTGAAGCCATTCTAAATAAAACCGATATTTATTTTTATATAGGACGAATTTATGTGAATCATTACGTTATTATATGTTCCTTATGAATTGTTCCCGATATCTAAAACTCAATCATAGAAATAAATGAAACTTCCGTTGCAGAAATGGTTTCGCAGTTGTAAACGGGGGTGAAGCAGTGAATTCAATTTCGGCATAATCTAGCGAGTGTTTGCCGATGACACTTACGCCGCAGGGGATTAATAAAAACCCCACTGCTGACGTAATGTTCCAAATATATTTGAAATCAGAAAATAGAAGAAATCTCATACACCACCAATCAAAATCGTTTTTCTCCATTACAATTGCAAATACAATATAATTAGAAAACCTGAGCGAACCGTGTCGTGTGTAAAGATTTGCATATATTATTATGTTAATTTTCACTGTAACAACACTACCAAACATATTGTGTTTATAATTAACTACAGAAGGGGAGTGAAACATCACAATTTATTGAGTATCAAACATTCAAAATTATAGCATGTGTAGCATTTGCATGCAACGCGTACGCCTCGCAACATTGCACTTCAAGAACGATGACTTTCTTTACGTCGCGTTGCGTAATCAGATTTAAGATAGAGCACACTCGCTGCAATCGATCGCCGTGTTATCTGTCTTTATACCTATTTAACCTGGTTTTGAACTTATTTTTTAATTAAAGAACATTACTTTGATGATACCTTCAAGCATTTGTCACACGTAGTATTCATGAACAATAGTTTCATTAAAACGTTCTGCTATAGTTGAACTGGATACATTGTGACATATTTTCTTTACTAAATCAAGGTTGCCGTAGAATTCCAGACCATGGGAAATCACTATTATTCAGTACTTACACCAACGTGTCGCATTACATGCCGCTATCAGCTAAATGAAGGACATAGACAACATTGTACGCATCAATACAAGTGCATTACCTACTACAATCGGATTTAGCTAAAGACTTCACCTATTTGCATCTATAAAAGTGTAATAAGAGATACTGTAATTACCTAGCTAGTAGTTTTCATTGTAAACAACATATCAATTACAGATTTCTGGAAAACAATGCCGCAATGACCTTAACCATTTTAGAATAGCTAAAGACATGTCTTATATTGAAGTATCGATCTCTTATTTAAAAATAGACTTATGCTTTCGCTAATGATTTTTTAATTTTTCTCTTTTCCTATGGAATATTTTTTAACAAAATCGTGATAATACTATCAGTGTTATTTTTATCTAAAATAAGTTCTGCTTACAGAAGAAGATCAATATTTACCGAAGGCCTTTTTATAACGTCAGTACAACCTTGCTAGAGAATAGGTAGTATACGAGTAAATACATGGAATTAGAATATCTTACGAGTAATATGAAATAAGTTCTTTATAACGATCTCAAAAATAATACGAATTACTAATTTTAAGTCTTTTCAAACCTAGCATTTTTACAACCTCTACACAAATATACACATCCCGCATATACCCGTTACTATTACCATTATATACTATTCTTAAAACAAAACTATTCCCAAAAGACGGTAGTTAATCTTGTCCATTGACAAGAAAATTAATAGTCCCATCCACGCCTCTCAAAATTCCTTTTATTCGTCCCTCAAAGAAGAACAGTGCCCTTTATAGTCACTTTTACCACTAACGCTTTGTGGTTAAGTGAATTTATTTCTAAACGATCACAAGACTGTTGTAAAAACACCATTAACTTTACGACAGCCCAAGCACTATTATCCTTTTTAATTTAAAACATCCTGAAAGTTCCATTCAATTTAAAGTAACTAGTTAGTTAGCAATTACGAGTACATTTAGATTTGTGAGTATTTTATATGGATCTCCTTACCAATATTCTTAACATGCAACAGTTCATAACCCAGGTCAAATATTTAACGATGCGGTAAACTTTTTTGTGCATACAATGACCTGGCAGGGATATTTATCAATATTTAGTGTGGCGCCGTCTGGGTTGGCAAAAACTATTCAGATAGGACTTCTTTCACCCTAATAGGAAGGGGCGAAGGGTCTTGAAATTAACTGCAAACATGCGGAAAGCGACCGTTTAGAATTACGCTTTTTAGAACTTGTAAGGCCGACGTATTACTCACATTTTAGAAAATTTTAATACAAAAGATGCAGTGATCTATTATTAAAAGACAACTTTCGAAGAGTTGTAGAAAGATTACTACGTTAATCTCAACATATTCTCGCTCAGTTGGTGGTCTCAGCCTACCAAGCTCCCCTCTGTTTTAAGTTCCTAATGTCTGTCATTTGACAGAACAAACCCGTATGTGACTGTACCAACTTGTTTGTAGTCAAATAAAAAGACGTCTTCAAATATTTAATAAACCGAGCATTGTAATCCTCCTCGGAACTTGAACACTTCGGCTGTTACGTCGAGGTTCTTTTAGCTTTTTTGTTTATTGTTTACACTTGCTCACAAAGACATCTCAACGCTTTACTGTTTTGCCAATGCTGTGTACACATTTCAAGTGAAACTAAGACTCGTGCCTACAAAGAAAGGAATTTGTCTGATATTACGCAAGCGGCCTTAACTTTTAAACCATCTCGTACGACTTAATACCCGTTCTTAAGTTCTAATCTCTAAACATCCTCCTCCGTTTCTGGGATTTAAAGTGCATCAACCTCTGAACGCTCAGAAGAAAAATGCACTTTGTTATTATGACCTACTAGTACGATAGCCGTTTTATTACTAAACGGTAACAGACGGAAATTGTGTATTATCAGAGCGAATAAAACACACACTCAAGACTTGCATTCAAAGAAGCAGACAGAGATTACAACGGTTATAGGTACTTCCTCTGCAAATAAAATGTATACCAAATTTCGAAGAAATTCTTAGTTATTGCTATTTTGTGTAGTAACCAAATTAACACAACATTCCTAAGAGTTCGTTTACCGTCCATATAAAATTTTAAGTTCGCATCGCAATTAATAAACACAAAACGTTGCTTGTTCAAAACAAACATGCAAAAGAAAGCTAGCGATACAATCTATATCGACCAGACGAACGAGGCAAACAAATCTGAAATGCATTATGCACTTTAATGATCGCAAGCAATTAATCTCGCAAGTGGTATGAATATAGCTCGAGAGCGCTCTCTTGGCCGCACAATATTGGACGGATCCACTCGATACGCATCCAGCCTTAGGCAGCAAGAGCACCAGATCAAAGAGGCCACTGTATCGTCTGCGCCCAACCGTATCGATTAAACACGGAATCGAACGCCAAACTGCCGAACTTCCTTCGACATACCACACGAAACAAACGATAATAGTGCAGCAAACCACCATGGCAGCAACCTTTTAACGATACACGCGGGAACATCGATAAACTGTTAATCACGAGCTTTGTAATCCCTACCTGGGGAGATTTAATGGAATAGATAAATTGTTGACAGGTTGAAGGCCCATTACTAAAGACAAACATGGATTACGTGTTTTACAAATTCTTAGGTTACGCTACTCAGGTGGTATTTTAAAATAATAATTTAAAATGTTAATCGGGGATAAACAGAACAATAATTTATGAGCACCACGAGAGATTAACTGCCAAACCCCATGGATTAATGTGTTCTACAGATCCTGACGTAACCCACGTCTAGTGGTAATGCAATGTATGACTAATGGCTGTGCGCCCTCCGAATTAGAACCCCTTTATTGATTATGGTGCTACTTGCAACATATTTTATCCATTTAAACTCTATGAACGCAGATGGATCGTAACTAACATGAACGGGAGAGCAAATAATATTACATTTAATTATTATGGATGATACCAAAGAGAGTTCATTTCATTTATAATGTTATTCCAAACCTAAACGGCCAGTAGAACCTAAATAATAACAAGGTTTGGAAATTGTTAAAAAGACGCAATGTTTTAACCACTTCACTACGGCACATATGATGCGTATGTTATGTTGTGCAATTAGTCAACAAAAAAATAAAGATTTTAAAGTTCATAGTTCTTTGGCGAGCACTTCCGTTTGTTTTTAATACAGAGAGTAAAATCGTAATAAAAAAACGTGAAGGAGGTATTTTCCATGATCTCGCGATAGTAAATGTAAACAAATAACAAAATCATATAGGTAACGTAGATTAATGAACGGCATAAGGTTGAAGGTTATCTAGAAGGGATTAGGAAAGTATTTCAATATATGTAAGTATTTGTAGTGTAGTAATAAGTTTTTTATTCCTATGTTAGCTATCTCAAGATAGTTACTGAAATTTCCCATTCCCAGTTGCCAAAAACATATTAAGTAGTTTTACTTAAAAGCAACTAAGAAAACATATCTCCGAGGTTCTGTACGCCTTAAGAGACGTGAATGTATGCTCATAACTGGAAGACAATGCAAATATAACGAAAAATAAAAATTAACAGAAGGGACACACCCCTAAGAAATTGTCTTCATTTCCTTGTTCCGTTAGTAGTTACTATTTGTACAATGTTTGTACGTATGTCAATACAACTCCCCTCTGCTTTTCAGATTCTAATCGAGATAAGTGATGAGGTTGTTGAGGGCACAAATTGTGGTGCAAATTCGTATATCGCTCCCTCGGGAAATCAACGAGTGACTTAACATAACCACATAGTTACTTTCTGAAGCAAACTAAACAAAAAGGTAAAAAGTGTACAAGCGACCGAGTAGGTACGTAAAAACGATTTGCGTGTTCACAGCCACTAACAAATTATAAAATGACAAAACGTTCGCCTATGATAAACTTCATTCACTTTCCGACTCTCTCGAGACGAAAGCAATAGAATGACCGTGTCAAGAACCTTACGTAGTGAGACAGCAAGAATGGGTCGACTGTATCGAAGTTAAAAACACAATAAATTTATTCAAACGTTCCCTGTAGCGTCCAGTTGAATAGGGAACAATCGCTCCAGTATTATTATGCCTTTTCCATATTTAAAGGGCAACATTGTATCGTAAGAATAAGCGGCCCACGCGCGTGATCGAACACTGGAGATTACACCGACAGCTACGTGATGTGGACCCTCCTTGTAACCTCTATTACTTTCATGCATACATCACGTCCTTAAATCCCTTTCGTAGCGGTCAGGAACTCGAAAATATTATAATAAAACTATTTAGAATCATGCAGTTATGTTGAGATTGATATGAAAATCGCCCAATAGAATCCATGAACTCCTATGACACGCCGGGGTAAAGGCAGATACGTCTCTCATACTTGAAAAATTTATTATATTAGGCCCAGCAAGCTCACGCTACGTGCTCAAGTAAGAAACCGCAGTCATGGAGACCACGTCACAAGAACTCTCGTAACATAATACCTTTCTCTCGACAATCTTGATATAACCCCTTTCTACGGGCCGCGGATAGCATTGCTTATCTTATGGAACGAATGAAAATACATGATTTTCGAATAGTTATAGCGATAAAAGTATTTGTGTTAATTAGGCTGTAGAATTTACGAGTTAAACATTTCGTTCTAACCTTTTAGATATGGTTATAAATAAGGGGTTCGAATATTGTATTTATTACAATTCTCGCTGCATAGCTCAGTAAGTAATTATGTATAATATATTTTCTTCAAAAGCGTTTAGCCGTAGCACCTCACGCTTTTAGTTCATAACCTTTCAAAGTACCGAGCTATTCGGAACTTCAAAAAACTTTCTCATTAACACCTTTGACCGCGTAAAACATTTTAAGATGTCATAAAGAGCCTACGCTTCCATATAACTCGGAGTCACGAACGAATGCATACACACATAGTTATTACCAGCGTTTTGTTCGAAGGTTTCTCACGTTTGTTCCGAACAAAATAATGAGGAGTCGCCGCCCTTTATGGCCCTAATTACTGTTATGCAGTCACTTTATGGCATATTACCTAATTATTAACTACTAACCTATTATGTTTTTTTCTATTTATTTACCTATTTTTTTATTGTAAACAAAATATTTCATAAGCCTGGTTAATGAGATAATAAGATTAAGATCCCCTCGTGACTGCTACTGAACATTTACACACGAATAATGCACGTATTATTAGATCGATGCTAACGTACGTAGATACACGAAAACAAGTTTTTTTGTAATAATCGCGGTTATTAGCCAAACATGCGAAGATTTACGTAAGCTCTGTAACTATGTTTCTGGACTATTGCGTTGAAATAAGTGCTAATTTCCCGTTGATGTGTGTCGTTTTCTCTTATGTTTATTAGTTATTTCATTCAATAGTTATATCTAAAAAGGGATCCAAGAATTAAGAAGACTAAAATTGTGTCTTGAAATATCGAACTTATTATTCATTGCTGAATACTAACTCTCAAGTGAAAATTAAAGTCTTTGTGACCATATACAGCCTATGACGCTTTTGTAGAGATGTACACACGATATAATGATTTCTATCCACCAGGCAAAAGAGTTTTAATGCGTGTTATTAGGTCTTTAAATATTCGCATACACAAATTGATGACGAACGGCTGATTGAGAGATTATCGAGTATAGACAGGTTTCTATTTCTGTAAACGTCTGACTGTTCGTCCGTAAATAATGAATCACTGATGTGGATTTATACGATAAAAAGTGATCCAACGCTTAGTCCGTTTAACTCGATCATGCCAGTCCTTAAATACTAATTCGTCTGTACACATATGAAACGTGTGATACGAGTAAATGACTCAACAAATTTAAATTTCCTGACTGAGTTAAGTATGTGATTCATTTCTTTATTAGGCTTAAGAGGTACACAAATGAGATATAATACGTCAGTATTCTATTTACCAAAAATATTGATATTAAATTTATTGAATATATTTGGAATTAATTGATCAATCATCAAAAAACTTAGAAATTAATTTTACTCTCTTAATTCAATGGAATTCTGCCAATTCTACTGTTTGGTTACAACAATGGGAAAGCCTTAATAGAAATGTACACTAACATGATGTGTAAACTACAACTTAATGATAAAAGAAAGTTATTTACACTAGCTACTTTCAATAGTATTTATTATACAGGAAAGTAATTATATGCATAGCAATGTTTATGTTTGTGTTAAGCTTGCATTATGAAGTGTATTTGGTAATATCATAGGTATATCGTCACAATCGTAGAACAGAGTCGGATCTTCATTTTACAGAAGAGGGCATTGAAGTTAAATCAGTTTTTTGAACATATCTCCCAAATGCTAAATCGAAACTGCATAAAATTTTGCGTTTGTGTTTAATTTGAAGTGTTATTAAATTCTATCCGATCAAAACTATATTAATTGTCTTGTTTCTTGTAAGAAGTCACATACATAAGTGTTCTACGATTATGACGATATTCTTTAAAGATACCTTCACTAATTACTTTTTAATATTATAACACTACCTTATAAAAAATATATTATATTCAGATCAATAAAAGCATATTATTCTTTTTGATAAGAGTAGGTAATTTAATATGCCAATGACTTCAACTATAAGTTATCAAGTAAAAGGAAGTTTACATTGTTACAATACTTTTAAATAAACACTTATTGATTACAAATATCACATGTAGTTAGTTATTATTTTTTATTGCAATCAATCTTTTTCACCTCATTACTTATTAGTAATAAGATAAAAAATCATTATCGTTATGAGACACCTCTTTAATAAAAATACTTGAATGTATATAAATTAAAATGCTCTACACATACCTACATACATTTTTTAACTAAATCATTTCATAAATAAATAGTACAATATGGAATTATGTATGAATTACCTACAAGTTTAACTTAGCAACACAAATTATTTGCCAAATACTCTATTGGCATTCATTGTAGCCAATTGGTTTAAATTGTTTCACATTTGATACACTAATGGATAGGTATTCATAATAGCTAAATAGTTCACAATCTTTAACAATTCAAATCAATTATGATTCCTAATATTGGCTAAGAGCAGTGTAGTTCGACGTTTGGGACATTTGCCTTTGATTCAGTAGGTACCAGATTCTATACCTCAGAACAAGTAAAAGTCACTGCTTGTAATTGATCACTTAGTTAACCTCCTGCCTCATTACGTGATTACTATCTGGCTATCATGTGGGTTGGAAATAGAATCACCATTCAGCCACTTGAACCTAGATACACCTAATATCGCAAATATTCTTTAATGTTGCCTTGTGCAAATGCTGACTAGTGCCTGATTTCTTAATGTATTCAATGCTACTGTAAATGTTGTTACAGATACAAAATAGATTAGCCGTTCAATGAATCAACACCTTGATAGAAACAACATGTATCTTAAATTCTAAAACAGTTTAAACAAACTCACCAGCGATTGTAAATCTGTCCATATAATTGATCAGATTGATGAAGGTGAGGGTGGCCACAGTAAGTATGTTGGCCATTGATAGACTGCTTAACGATTCACTTCTTCTGGACTGTTTATCCTGCAGTAAAGTCGTTGCAGAGTCATTATCACTGTTTATCATCAGCTGATGATTTGATGTGTTCGGTGTTATAAAACTGGGATCCATGTTCACAAACTGATTTTGAACGTTACGATAGAATTCACTTTAATACTACAAAACTGCAATCGGTGTTTCCAATAACCTTTTTAAAAAATTGAACTCATTTTACAAATCAACGTCTTTTGAGTATAGTGAGAAATAAACTACAGCACTAACAACAGGTCATTTAATTGTTTCTCTTAATATTATCAATAATTTCAACGAAAATATAGTATTACAAGTACATTGCAAATAAATAAATTCCCGAAATTCTATCTAAATTTCTATCTTTATACGTCCGTCGCTCACACGAACTCCAATACAAGTAATTGAAAATGATGATGAAATGAACTGATTGAAGCACGAACGTATCGACTTGTCAGTCGTAGTCGGTATAATGAATGACTAGAGTATACAGAATATCATTTATAATTTCTCGACCGAAATAATTATTTATAAAACTCATTACCTATACAATTTGAAGTATTTTCAGCAAACTAAACAACAATTAGTAGTAAACAACAACATTAACGAAATAGTAAAAGGTGTCTCACGATTTTACCCTGAAAGTTTCAAGAATATAATGTTTTTGTTACAAAAATGTACATAAGAAATCAAAAACCTTCATTTCTCGTATATGCGTAGACAGGTTTGGAAATTTGATTATATTTTTCTTATTTTTATCAAGTATTTCCATAGAAATAATTATGAATGCCTTTAAATTATTATTGACGAATGATCGAAAACATTTCAAGCAAGATATTAAAAGCGAATGTTACGAAAATTTTCTTATTACACAATGAGAAATAAAATGAACCATCTTTATTGCAACGCCGTGGGATAAATATTACTACTACTTATTGAAAGATAACATGCATAATGTAAATATTATACATTCCAGGATGCTCAGAAGTTCACGAGTCCATACGCAACTGCTAAATAGAAGATTCTAGTTCATTTATTTATAGTTACGTGAACCGTCAATAAAAGTTAGTTCAAGTAAGTATATTCATTATAAACTATGTACGCAGAAAAAAAAAATGTTTCATTAATATATGCTTGGTTTTTATGTTTCATTATTATATTTTGTTATTTTATTGTAAATTCATTGATAAATAAATTTGGAATAAATATTGTTTCATTATAAAATGATTGCTTGAAGTCAGTTATAAATAATATTCGACCATTAAGAATGTGAGATAGTAAAGAAAAAAATTAAAAATGCTTACGCTAAATTGTGGCGATCCTCATACGAGAAAACCACTAATGAATTTCGTTATATTCTTCACATTTTAAGTTTAATTTTACGATTATATTTCAATACAATTCAATATTATAAAATAGAAAATTTTCACATTCTTAAAATATTTATAAACATAAAAATGAAAAGAAAGCACACAATTACTCCAAAGACTAAATTAATAATAACAAGAGTATATAAAAAATGAATGGTGTGTTAATAATCTCCATATAGATTTATGGTGTCTAACAGCTCAGGGTTCATTTTCTATATTTTTTTCAATGACCTGTCATAAGCAAAGTAATTGTTAGTGTGCTCACATAATATAAAATATTATTCGTTATCAAATGTCATATAGAGATCCCGCCACATAAGGTGGCAGTTGGAGGCGTCGCCACAGTCGCGTAATTCAGTGTTACCAGTAAACACGTCAAAACTAGCACTCACTGTGCCATACGGCTCGATACATTATATTGAGGTTTCATTTGTAACGATCTTTGGTTGCAGAGCTAGAGTACCCGCCACATAAGGTGGCAGTAGCCAAACTTGGAACTAAATTTGACGTTTCCGCCATTGCGTGTTATTTTGTATGAAAGGTAAATTTAGTATTACCAGCATTGTGTTTTTTGCCCACTCTTTGTAATTTTTATGTTTGTTAAGGGTGATTATAATAAATTGATTTCTGGAGTTTCTTGTTAGTTCTTCTCCAAGGGTCTCCGCTGAACTTCTTCTTCTCAATCGTTACGCTCTTATCAGAGCGGTCGTGGTCTTCATGACGTGGCATCTTGAGCAGCCGAAATGGTTGGTGAACTAACCTCGGTAAAAATATGTAAAGACAATGCTCATGCCATGTTTGAAATAGTTTTTTTACATACATACATACACATCACGCCTGATTCCCTGTAGAGGGGTAGGCAGAGATCACGGATCCCCATTTGTCCCGATCCTGACAGACCACTTTCGCTTCATTGACATTCATACATTCTCTAATACACTCTCGGCGGTTATAGGTACTCCTAACGTCACCTTTTTTCAATATAGCGTCTATCTGACTGTTACATATATGTCTTATTAGGCCGGCCCCTACGTAGCCGCCCTTCCACTTCACTCATATATATTCCTTTTGTCAATATATAGTTTTTTTAATTTGTACTTAGATCATAAAATAACTTTCAAAGAGAGCTTATGATAGGGCCTATTTTGAATAAAAATATTTTGACTTTTGACTTTGGTATATTAATTTGTTTTATTTGAGTTTATAGCTCTGCAACCAAAGATCGTTACAAATGAAACCTCAATATAATGTATCGAGCCGTATGGCACAGTGAGTGCTAGTTTTGGCGTGTTTACTGGCAACACTGGATTACGCAACTGTGGCGACGCCTCCAACTGCCACCTTATGTGGCGGGTACTCTATTTATTTAGAGTACCCGCCACATAAGGTGGCAGTAGCCAAACTTGGAACTAAATTTGACGTTTCCGCCATTGGGTGTTATTTTGTATGAAAGGTAAATTTAGTATTACCAGCGTTGTGTTTTTTGCCCACTCTTTGTAATTTTTATGTTTGCTAAGGGTGATTATAATAAATTGATTTCTGGAGTTTCTTGTTAGTTCTTCTCCAAGGGTCTCCGCTGAACTTCTTCTTCTCAATCGTTACGCTCTTATCAGAGCGGTCGTGGTCTTCATGACGTGGCATCTTGAGCAGCCGAAATGGTTGGTGAACTAACCTCGGTAAAAATATGTAAAGACAATGCTCAGTGCCATGTTTGAAATAGTTTTTTTACATACATACATACACATCACGCCTGATTCCCTGTAGAGGGGTAGGCAGAGATCACGGATCCCCATTTGTCCCGATCCTGACAGACCACTTTCGCTTCATTGACATTCATACATTCTCTAATACACTCTCGGCGGTTATAGGTACTCCTAACGTCACCTTTTTTCAATATAGCGTCTATCTGACTGTTACATATATGTCTTATTAGGCCGGCCCCTACGTAGCCGCCCTTCCACTTCACTCATATATATTCCTTTTGTCAATATATAGTTTTTTTAATTTGTACTTAGATCATAAAATAACTTTCAAAGAGAGCTTATGATAGGGCCTATTTTGAATAAAAATATTTTGACTTTTGACTTTGGTATATTAATTTGTTTTATTTGAGTTTATAGCTCTGCAACCAAAGATCGTTACAAATGAAACCTCAATATAATGTATCGAGCCGTATGGCACAGTGAGTGCTAGTTTTGGCGTGTTTACTGGCAACACTGGATTACGCGACTGTGGCGACGCCTCCAACTGCCACCTTATGTGGCGGGTACTCTATAAACTCAAATAAAACAAATTAATATATCAAAGTCAAAATATGTTTATTAAACTATTTCAAACATGATTAATAATTAACGGGACTTATCCTTCTTATTATATATTACATATATTATGTGTTCCTTCACTCTGTCCGTAATAGACCGTTTAGTCTGTCCGACGTAGGATTTCCCACAGCTGCAATCAATCTTATACACACCCTTATATCTTATATCATGAGTATAAATCGCGAATCTCTTAAAACTATTATTTCAAACATGACACTGAGCATTTTCTTTACATATTTTTTACCGAGGCTAGATCAGCGGAGACCCTAGCTTGGAGAATAACTAACAAGAAACTCCGGAAATCAATTTATTATAATCACCCTTAACAAACATAAAAATTACAAAGAGTGGGCAAAAAACACAACGCTGGTAATACTAAATTTACCTTTCATACAAAATAACACGCAATGGCGGAAACGTCAAATTTAGTTCCAAGTTTGGCTACTGCCACCTTATGTGGCGGGTACTCTATCTAACGCTGTTGTTATCAAATTTCTTGTGATAAAAACTTATTATTTTCATATAAATCCTCATTTAGGTTAACTGAAAATGTTTTATTATTACGTTGTCGGCTTCCTTTTACTTACTACTACAATTGCTAAGAAATCTAATGAAAACGAAAAACCGGAATGGGCAAAAAAAGATATTCGGGATTACAGCGATGCTGATCTGGAAAGGTAATAAATGTTTTGTACAAAAATGTGTGAATTCATCTGAACTAAGGGTTAAGATGTCTGTATCTCAAAATTTTATAACTGTTTGTAGTACTTATTAAAATAACCTTGCCAAGCTTCACATATACCATTACTTTACCGTTAATGCAGTGTGTAAATATGTTGTTTCCAGATTATATGATCAATGGGAAGAAGACGAAGAACCATTACCTGAAGATGAGCTTCCAGAACATTTAAGGAAACCACCTCAAATAGATCTTACTAAATTGGACATGAGTGACCCAGCCAGTGTGTTGCAAGCAACTAAAAAGGGCCAAACTGTAATGATGTTTGTATCTGTAGCTAACAAACCAACCAAGGCACGTGCAGAGGAATTGACAAAGATATGGCAAACTACTCTCTATAGCAACCACATTCAAGCTGAAAGGTATTATAAGATTGTCTTCTCTCTATTCTGCTAACCATGAACTCACAATGATAACTTCTACTTTTTTAAATATTCTTAATAATTTAATATTTCAGCATTGATTCTTTCAATAGCAATCTTGTTGACTCTTCTAAAATAGATTTCATAATTCTATATTTATGTTTCAGATACATGGTTGATGATGACAGAGCCATATTTATGTTCAAAGATGGCTCCCAGGCATGGACTGCTAAGGATATGCTTCTAGAACAGGAAGAACTCAAAGACGTTCAGCTTGAAAGCCAAGTGTATCCTGGCAAGAAAGCTGATATCAAAAACTCAGCTGTCAGAGATGAATTATAATAAAGAGTTTAAGGTCTTAAATTAATTGTAATTTACATATTGTATTTATTTATACTATAAACATAGATTAATGTATCACAAACCAGGAATCTCAATATTATTTATAGTTGTTTTCTACATTCCTTTGATTGTAAATATTGTAATCAGTTTACAAATGAATATGGTACTATGTGAAAGTGTTGTCAATATTCTACAGGGATAATTGGGTGTCAGTCTTCAACTTCACCCATAACACATTTATTTATTAGGGATATATAATTTATATTTATTAAGATTTACTCCATGCATTTAAAGTATCTTTTAAGTCTTTATTTAATGTATATCTTTTTTAAAGGAAGTGAATAAAAGTAAAATTATATTAAAAAAGTTTTATTTTTAGTACAAACTTATATATAATGTATGCTACACTGTTAGCCACGGTACTTTAGCAATCAACTATGGCAATTTGCATAATCCTTGCTTTTTAAACACACATTATTTATTTCTATTTTTTTAACATGCCGTACAGCTTATGGTTAAGTTGGCTAAAACACACATAATAAGAAAGTTTTACATTTACATTGCTTATCTTGCTAGTTATCAACCCTACACTTATGAATACTTAATTTAAGAGCACTTAACTGCAGATTATGAATTTCACAATAACATTTTATGTTTTTCAATTTGAAACTAGCAAAGAAACATTAATACAAATCTTTCTGCAATAAATAATGGTTTCTGAGGAATGTTAGCACTTGGGGTGTTCTCTGGGCCTGCCTGTAATATGGATTTTGATGTGTTTAGATGCATTTTACATAATATGTTTCTTTAGAGTAGAATTGTGTTAGAATGCATCTGTAGCTCGGAAATGTTCCTCATCAATTGTAGAATAAATGTGCCCTTCACCACACATCCACTCCAATATTTTCCTGAAAAATAATGATGAATGAATATTGAAATTAAACACATAGTTATCAAGAATATTCTACACGGAATGGATGGAAATAAGAAGTCTTGAGTATCTTGTTAATTTTAGAAATTCACAGTACTACATTTTTCCAGTATTTAGTACTAATATTCATATTATGCAAAATAAATATTCAAAGGACTACATGGGAGAATAACATACATACAGTATACTAATGTTTTATCTCAGCATGTCATATGGGGATGCAAATCTTCATAGGTCATGATTTTAATGTATAATTAATTTTGCCAAAACCTAGTAAAACTCACTAAGGAATAAAGCATCCCTGAAATATCTAGTGTATAATCTCCTCAAATTCCATTTAAAAACTGGTTATTTTGAGTTCTGTGAATCCCTGTGAAGATTATGAATTTCCAAATATTTAGGACAGTATTAATAAAGAGATGCTACTTACTCAAATTCTGACTCAGCCATCCGGTCTTTCAGAGTAGCATACATGTCCTGCTTGCTAATACCCTGCTCTAGTGTTGAGGCTCTGATTAGGTTGAATACCATCATTTGACGAGCGTTCAATCCATTGACAGATCCACCATTTTCTGTCATTCCAACCATAGAGTTGGAGGGCAGATTTCCAGTAAGTGATGGATTATTATTGACAACTTTCTCCTAAAATGGAAAGTACCAAGTTAATAATTAATATTCAGTACTACTATAAGGTTTCACTTAAATTATGTACTGATCATGCATTATTTCAATACCCTGCATAATTTTTAAAAAGAACAGTACATTATGTCTTTTTGTGCATTATCATTCCCTTTTGGGCTAGAGAGAACTTAGGAATTGCAATAATATCTCTCATATATATATATATCTTTTACTATGTTTATTGAAACCGTTAAAGTTCAAAACAGGGAGCATTATGATCATATTTATTGTATCACTTAATTTTGTAAGAACTATAATGTATTATTTATTGATATAAAAGTATTACCTTTTTAGAATCTGCTTCCATCTTAACTCTATTATTAATACACTGTAAATAATGGAATGTAATAGCATTGACATCTGTGACAGGCATTATTTTAAATGCCATTATGACCTTCTTTCCTCTATTTGTTTTTACATTGCCAAATATCTGAATATAGTCATTGACCTGCACTTTTGGGGTAGATTTATCCTGAAATAAAAAAAAATGTATTATTAGGTTTCATAGGTCTTTCTTATACAACAGGCTTAACCATCTTTTATATTTGTGAAGAGAGTATAAACTTTGGCAGGATATGACTCTTAAACTTACATCTTCATCCATTGTCTCTTGATCTAGCCATAATACTGCTTTCATTCGGCCAGTGATATCTTGTATGGTGTATGTTATTTTGGTGCTTTGCATGTATATATTTTTAATCCTAGCAACCAAGGACACAATTTGTACTTCAGTACCCCATATTTTAACACCTTCATCTCCTGAATGCAGAGCTTGTCTTATAACTATAGGAGCAGTCCGTGAAGCTCTGCGACCCTGTAACGAATTATATAAATACTTAGATTGTATATCGAACTCAGCATTTTATATGACAATAGGTTTATAATATGTTATTGAAAGCTAAATGGTTATTGATGTAGTAGATACGTTTTTCAAACTTTGTATAGGTTATATCTTAAAAGATCTTTTATCAATTAACAAACGTAGGTAAAATTAACTCTTATATCATCTATAACACTTACTGTTTTGGGAGCTTGATTGGGTGTGTTAACATTTCCAAATTGATTTGGTGAATTGAAAAAACCTCCACCGGCAACGGATTGATCTGTAACAAAAAGAATAATTCGAATTAAACTTATAAACAATACGTTACATTAAATGGTACTTTACGAGATTAAAATTCATACCGTTCCACATAGTTGTCGGCTAAAATATTAACTCTGAAATAAGATAATACAAATAAAACGAAGAATGCAAATTGGAAACACAAAATTATTGCCGCCAACTTTGCATACAAATTATACAAAGTGCAGTGACTGACGTTTAAGACAGATTCACTATCAGTAAAAATTTCAAATATTGATAGTTGCTTTATCCATAAAACTACCGACCCGTGCTTGATGGTCTAAAGGTAAATTCCAATATCTTCGGGTTTAGGTCTAAAATTAGTATGTATGGAAGTGTTTTTCTGTTCAGTTATTTTTATGAGTGTGGAATGTTTTCTATACATAAAATTGAGTAAGGCAACTACTTCTTGAAATATTATATTAATAGATGTATCTTATTTTCTATCGTGCCGTAGGGTGTTTGCTTTTTCTTATTAGAATGATTATTCTCACATAGATGAAATGAAGTACCTGTCATTAATATAATATCCGCACACTGGATTCCTTTCTCTGGCTATTTCAAAATTCAGTTTGGAAATCTGTCAGTCAATGTTGAATTTAACCAAACAAGGAATCTATTTACAAAATTATGAATACATTATTATTTCAGCATTATTAATACTACATAGTAACTTTATCAAAAAAGTGTTAAATATAAAGTTTTCTTTTCAAGGAATGTACAATATCAGTGTTTCTAAAAATGAATCGTAGTGGTGAAGCGTACCATAAAGGAAAGTATTTCGTTACTTTCAAAAGAGGTTTTGAAGATATCAAGAAAGATATTCAAATAACGATAGATAGAATATTTGAAAATGATTGCCTGGTTAGTATATGTATAGTCTATGTATCTTATTAGTAGTAGTATATGTAAGATATGTTAGGGATGCAGATATGGGCCCTTACTCCACTAATTAATTTTAGCCACTATATTACTTCAGTATCGATACTGTAACACTTCAGTGGCCGTAATTTGACACTTTTGGCACTCCACTAACTAATTTTGGCCACTGAAGCGCTATCGAACTATATCTGAAGTACTTCTGCATCTGAAGTACAAAAAAGCTACTCCACTAACCAAACGTCTGTCAATGTCAGTTTAATAGCCTTATATTTGTTACTCCACTTTTGACATTTCTATACTTGAGTTGCCACTGAAGCATCACTGAAGCGCCACTGACTCACTATTGAGGCACAACTGTGGCAGATCAAAATATTAGCATAATGCCACTTTTACAGCCGAGACGCAGAAGTAACGCAGTAGCAACGCAGTTGTGTGGCTGTCAAAGTTAATTAGTGGTGTAAGGGCCATGGGCTATAATATTAGTTTTGTTCTTATAACTGCAATAGTGGAATTGAGGCCTAAAGCTAGTCTTCCTATTTCTTGAATTTTACAAATAAAGCCAGAAAACATTGTGCCACACATTATTAAACCTTTTTGTTGTAATTACTCTATTAATCATCGAGATATTTATAATTTTTGGAATAATGGTTATACCTCTTAGTTACATATAACATATTATTAGTCCATATTGATGTTGTGTGTTGATCTAACTACTAATATTAAAAATAATGATATTGGTCTTGGATTATGTTTTATTATTTTTTTTGTGTTTTCAGAGAATTCAATTGTATGATGACGATGATCCAACATTTCTCTGTGTACTGCACATAAGTCGGTGTGATTATGAACACATAAAGAAGCAGCAAGGTCTATTAATTGATTTTGACAACTTTGCAGCGCAGCTTGTGAGGCTATTGCAACAATGTGTTGCTAATAATATGTAAGTGATACCTTTGTATACTAGAATGTAGTCCCGTGATAGCCTGGGATGTAAAGTAAATGGATTCTATGAGGGATGGATTAGAAACCTATCCCCAATGCTCCATATAACGTCTGAACTAAAATAATAATTCTAAAAGTGACCTAGTTGATAGTATTATGTCTCTGAGGTTCTGTCTGTCCTAAAAGATATTAAAGGATATGAATAAAATTTACATACTTTATGAACGGAGGATGCTAAAAGATGAAATGAGTATATTTTTGCTGTAAAAGACTAAATTTATTATTGTTATATTTCAGGTTCTTGATTATTCATCAAGAAAATCCATTGCTGTATCATTTTGAGTTTGTGGAACATAATGAGTTCAAGAGACTTGTTCATTTATCTCTTGTAACTGGGCCAGCTTCTGATGATGAAATTAAAAAGCATATGAGTAATACTATCAAGACTCTAAAGGTAAGTTTTAAAGGTATGAAATAATGGGTACATCTAACATGATTTTCTTCAGAGACACATTGCATTTAGTTGGATAATTGTAATTAGGAAGCTAAGTTTATAACATCTTATATGTAAAAGTCACTCTTGTAGGATATTCAGAGTTTTGCATGTCCATCTACAATATTATCAATTACACACACGCACACTACTGTAGATAGTCAATATCAAACATGATAGGAAGTGTTCTAGTTCATCACATATAGGTGACATCAATTTTAGCTTTTGATGAATAGGAAAAATTTCTGCTTATGTATCTCATTTTATCTATGTAGCATCAAGCTATTCTACTATTACAGAATTAGTAACTAGCTAGGAGTTATTTTTTACTCAATTTCGTTCTTTCATTCTAGAGCAATTTAGCAGCATTGAAAAGCAGCTTATCATCAAGTGAATCAGTATGGAATGAAAAGTGCCTTAGCCTGGAACGTAAGGTACTTGAGTTGACAATGGCCATGAACAAAATGGAGGAGGAAAGTCATAGGAAAGAGACAGAGTATCATGATATGCTTATGGTGGAAAGAGATAGAATGGCTCAGGTAAGATTTGTAAAAAAATAACAATTATGAAGATTTCATTGTTATTATGTGAAGTAAACCATTCATTTTATGCTATACAACCATTAACCCTTGCAGTACTCGAAGTTGGATGTCCATCTCTGCAATTGTAAAATGTTTAATTTCTGAGTACATCAAACTAACATTTCACCATAATAGTCATGTGGTCATATAAAGAAAATGAATTTATATGCTACTTGAATGATCTAGAATTATATTGTAGTAGAAATAATAACAATTAAATGATTACAGGAAAAAGCTCAATGGCAGAAACATTTGGAAGCAAGCACAAAGTCTCAGTTAGCTAACATGCAAGACACGATTAATAGAAAAGAAAAACAGTATGACGATTTACGCCTCCTCAATAATCAACTGAAAGATAACATTATGCATTTAGAAAACCAAATTAGGTAAGTAACAAGGGTTTTCCTCTATTTATGTTGGTTGCAATGGTAAATTTGATTAAGTTTTATTACCTATGAACCTATGTGTTAACCAGTTAACGATGTACCACATGTTCAAGTAAAATGCATCACAACTCTACACATTTTTGAAGTAGTCAGAGGCTTGGGTCATCACCATCTCACTGTCATCTTTACATAGGTTTTTTATAATATGTATATAAATTATGTTTCTATTTATACTCATAATTATGAATTGTTTTAGTGAAAAGAACCGTCATATAAATATCCTAGAGCAAGAGACGCAGCAAGCCCACATAGAAACCGCAACGACTAGGGCCAAAATAGTGAACTTGGAAAAAGAAAATTTGGACAAAGAAAAACAACTGCATCAGTACAAAGTCAAGTGTGGAGAAATGGAAAAGGTTAGTATTTACAACAACTGAATTATTCTCTAATATTAATATATTAACAAGCATGAAATTTATCTTCTAGTAGGAATACTAGTTGAATGATACGTCAAACTTATACAATAAAGAGTAGTCAAATGTGCACATTGCAAAGTAAAATTTATGTGTAGTGTGTATGATTTCTGTAAATTTTCCCATAGATTCAACTTTCTTTATAATGTTATATAACTCTAAGTTACAAAATAAAATATTGAAGGATGTATAGCATAAGCTTGAACTTAAATTATATTTATTGTATTTAATAATAATTATCTCTTATTTTATTTTCAGTTAGTCAAAGATAACACAGATCTTATTGCTGATCTAAACTGTACTGTAAAACAGTTAAAGAGGGATAAGGTAATTATTATAATGAACAGTTTCTATATACATCTTATAATACATGTAAGAAAGAAGTACCTCTAAGCATCAACTTTGTGTAATACAATGTATTAGTGAAGCAAAAGAGGTTTGCCAGGATCACGAATCCATGACATCTGCCTACCGCTCTGTAGGAGAACGGTAGTGATGTGTATGTATGTATATACAGTAAAATACAATATATAAGCACATATATAATAAATACAGCAAATATTACACATGTTATAAACAATATATTTGGACATGTTATGCGGATGAATGATAGCAGATTGACAAAAGGAATACATATGAGTGAAGTGGAAGGGCGGTTACGTAGGGGTCAGCCTAATAAGACATATAACAGTCAGATAGACGCTATATTGAAAAAAGGTGACTATAACCGCCGAGAGTGTATGAGAGGATGTATGAATGTCAATGAAGCGAAAGTGGTCTGTCAGGACCGGGACAAATGGGTATCCGTGATCTCTGCCTACCCCTCTACAGGGAATCAGGCGTGATGTGTATGTATGTATGTTATACACAACACAACACAGCCGCTTTAAACAAAATAATCATACAAACTAATGTTCGCAGGTCAGTTTAGAAGAACGCTTAGCACTGAGTGAGTCTCTTGGAAATAAGAACAGTGAAGCGGCGCACTCTACGTCAGAACAGCTGTTGAAAGCGAACCAGATCATTTCCAAACAGAACAACGATCTCATTGAAATGAAGGAAAAGGTTTGTTATGAATATGTAATGCTCGAATTGGTGTAGAAAAAAGTTGGTTTCTTCATAGGTATTGTACATTATAGTCTAGTTAAGTGAAACTTGTTTCGAGCGATTCAGAATTTAATGAGTTAGGTCTGTGATATCCGTGTTTAAAATCACTAACCCTTCTAAAAATAGTTTCAAAGTTAATTTATATTGTAAACAATAATATAATTTAACGATGACAATGTCTATCAATTGAGGAATTCTGACAGTGTCACTTTGACAGCTGTCATACGAATCAAGTTACGTTTTAGAGATCCCGCCACATAAGGTGGCAGTTGGAGGCGTCGCCACAGTCGCGTAATTCAGTGTTACCAGTAAACACGCCAAAACTAGCACTCACTGTGCCATACGGCTCGATACATTATAGGTTTCATTTGTAACGGCGGTCTTTGGTTGCAGAGCTATAAACTCAAATAAAACAAATTAATATATCAAAGTCAAAATATGTTTATTAAACTATTTCAAACATGATTAATAATTAACGGGACTTATCCTTCTTATTATATATTACATATATTATGTGTTCCTTCACTCTGTCCGCAATAGACCGTTTAGTGTGTTCGACGTAGGATTTCCCACAGCTGCAATCAATCTTATACACACCGTTATATCTTATATCATGAGTATAAATCGCGAATCTCTTAAAACTATTATTTCAAACATGGCACTGAGCATTGTCTTTACATATTTTTTACCGAGGTTAGATCAGCGGAGACCCTAGCTTGGAGAAGAACTAACAAGAAACTCCGGAAATCAATTTATTATAATCACCCTTAACAAACATAAAAATTACAAAGAGTGGGCAAAAAACACAACGCTGGTAATACTAAATTTACCTTTCATACAAAATAACACGCAATGGCGGTAACGTCAAATTTAGTTCCAAGTTTGGCTACTGCCACCTTATGTGGCGGGATCTCTACAGACTATATTCAGACTACATTTAGTGTCGTTTACATTATACTTCGACCTTGGTTCAAACATTTGTCATTATTTAATGAGGTTGTATATGGTGAATTTACTATCTATTCCATGTTGATTTATTCTAACTTCTATCTGACCTCTTCTAGTAGTGTTTTCAATATGTAACAGTAGTAACTATTATATGAGCAATCCTATTTAAAGTTGCTTTCACTCTTTCAGCTGCTATGTAGGACAGCGATAGCATTAGAACAGGAAAAAGTTATAGAGAGGAACACAAAAGAAATTGAAGAGTTGGAGACGGAGTTGAATAAAACTAAAATTGACATGGGCACCATCAAATCTGAATTGATGGAGCTGAAGGAAAAGTATCAAGATATAGAAACTACTTTGAGGGAAAAAGAGGAGACTATAAAGAATAATAATATGGGTAAGTGTATCTGACTCGGTAACTGTTACATTGGATAGTGATTATCTGGTAAAGTGGGTTTTGAGTGACTAAAGACCATTACAAAGCTATGTTGACAGTGAAAACTTTGCATCTGGCTAGTACAAAAGGATTTTACGGTCGTAAATGCATATGTGTCTGTGCTTTGAAGCTTTGAGCCACATAAGAAATATTAGTATAGTTAAAATAACAGAAATCTGGACTGGAGGGTCAACTCATTTATGGTAAATAGAGGTTGAGTGACTTTAATCATCACTCAGTTACTAAGAAATTCTTATAATCGTTTCTTACAGTAATCAATTGGCTTCATAAGAAGATGGAAGAGAACACTGTTGCTGACTCCAATAGACACAAAAAAGTGACAACAGCAACCAGTTCAACTCCATATTTCCTGTCAAATAGGAACAATAGTAGCAGCCACGGACTATCCGAAGAGTCTATTGACTATTATGCTACTTCGAAGTTGTAAGTACTTACGTATACTTCTATCTATCAAACCCTATCGGGGTGGACAGGAGTTTTGAAATGACTACATTTTACGGTCTCTTATAGGGTGACAATCAATCAAGCTCAGATTATTTGTGATGTTTTAAGTAAGGAAGAATAGTGAAAGTCTGTTAGCCCATCGCTCGTTCGATTCTACTTACTCCTAGTCCCTATGAAATGTCGGGAATAAAGACAGCATTCCATTTATGTCTCAGCTAGCACGGAATGAGAGTGGTTTAATATTATACTATACTTATTTAAGAACATATGTAATTTATCAACAGGTCTGACATAGAGGACGAAATTGTACCAGACCCCCCAATTACTGGTCACAAAGGACTAGATCCCAAGTACTTTAAACCAGCAGCTTCTGATTGTGACAAAAAATCTACAGCCAAAAAGAGTAAGTTGACTTTATGTTATTAAAAATTGGCATAAATCTGCAACGTAAAATATTTTACTGTGCTCTAAGTAAAGGAGAAAAAAATCAGCATTTACATATCATATGGCACACTGTATGAATACACTTCCGTATTCGCCCTTTTAATATTTGGTTGAAAAATCAATATCTTTGATTATTTAATCATCTAACTTACCAAAAGTTTGAATTCATTGTTTTGTCAATTTGCAGGTAGTCGAAAAAGTGCTACGGAATCCACTAGTACAGGGAAAGAAAATAAGGACATAAATTTGCCAAAAGTGGACTATAGAGAGAAAAAGCTAACCAAACCCATTACTTACAGGCCTACACCAGTTTCAGCCTATTTTCCATGATTCAATATTGCTATACATTAGAGAAATTTATTATATAAAATAATATTAAGAATATCCAGCGATGGTTATGTGTTTGATGCGTATAACGTTTATTATGGTAATAAGAACTAGCGGATTGCAGAAGTTAAGGACTGACAGATGTGATTGTCAGTTTAGACTCCTTAATACATAGAAAGGTCGTAGTGGAATTTATTAATAATAAATTGTGGATTATTATCCGTCCAGTTCTCATGTACATATTGCGTAGGTATTTAGTTGATAGACATAGAAATATTGAATAATAATGCATACTTGCAGCGGTTTGCGTATTTTTATCGTAATTTTGTGTAATAATGGATGAATTTATGTTTTAAGATAAAATAACATGTTTTTTAATGATAATGCTTGTTGAAGATAAAAGAAATGCTACAATTAATGTTAGTGTGAAATTGATTTTTATTAGCTTTGTAAATAAATTAGGTTTAGAATGTTTTTTGTATCTGTATCAATGGTTACAAAATAATTCATAACATTAGTTGTTATTGACAACAGTCATTAAAAAATCAACGTATCCAGATTAGAGATCCCGCCACATAAATTGGCAGTAGCCAAACTTGGAACTATATTTGACGTTTCCGCCATTGCGTGTTATTTTGTATGAAAGGTAAATTTAGTATTACCAGCGTTGTGTTTTTTGCCCACTCTTTGTAATTTTTATGTTTGTTAAGGGTGATTATAATAAATTGATATCCGGAGTTTCTTGTTAGTTCTTCTCCAAGTTAGGGTCTCCGCTGATCTAACCTCGGTAAAAAATATGTAAAGACAATGCTCAGTGCCATGTTTGAAATAATAGTTTTAAGAGATTCGCGATTTATACTCATGATATAAGATATAAGGGTGGGTATAAGATTGATTGCAGCTGTGGGAAATCCTACGTCGGACAGACTAAACGGTCTATTGCGGACAGAGTGACGGAACACATAATATATGTAATATATAATAAGAAGGATAAGTCCCGTTAATTATTAATCATGTTTGAAATAGTTTAATAAACATATTTTGACTTTGATATATTAATTTGTTTTATTTGAGTTTATAGCTCTCCAACCAAAGACCGTTACAAATGAAACCTATAATGTATCAAGCCGTATGGCACAGTGAGTGCTCGTTTTGGCGTGTTTACTGGTAACACTGAATTACGCGACTGTGGCGACGCCTCCAACTGCCAATTTATGTGGCGCGATCTCTAAAAGCGATTCCATAGATTCAAAAACAAAACACCTTTTTTTATTACTTCATCAACGTAAAATATGATGAAACGAATTATTAAAATTAAAATATTTTGGCCTAAGCATTCTGCAATTTTTCTAATATTCCGCCTGCATTTAGTTCATAATTTGTTTTTGTGTGTGTTTTTTTGTGTAAATTGTAATGAAATATATTTTTTTCTCATTTATCTACGTGTGTTTTTATACCCATCTGGAAAATATTAGTACGATTTTGTTAACCTTTTGAAGAGCAATATTGCAAACCTGAATCTAGTAACCCCTTCCATTCACCTGCAGTAAGGTACTTGTTACTTAGATGTTTTTTGTGGTTTGTCCAAAGTGCCATATCAAATCTTGCTATATAGTATATCTTGCTCATAGTGAAATCCCTAAACTTAAGATATAGACTTATGCTTCACATTGAATGGCTTACAGCCAAATGGTCAGGTTAGATCTATCTCCTGTCACATTAAATTTAAGCGATGGGATAACTCGTTATTGTACTTATTAAATGAAGACTAATAACATAAAAAATGAAAATATGTAGTTCATTAACTCATACATATTCGTTCTCCTCCTTTTCGGGGAGGACAAAAAACTCAGAGTCATAAAAACAACACTCTTTTGTAACTTTGTAGTATAATTATTAGGGTTGTGGTATCATATGGCACAATTATCATGAGTTGCTCGTCCATCTTTTAAGTCAAATTATGTGTTATATTTAACAAATATTAATAATATTATTTAAGTAGCGATCCACGATGATCCGAGTCGTTTGATATCGTATCGTGTAGTATGTAACTTAACTTTAGATTTATTTGTTTATTTATTCTCTCGTGTCACGCCTGGAAAAATGTTTCTTGTTCAAACAAAACAATATAAAATTATAATTTAGTGATTCATGCGAAGGCACTTTGTACTTTTGTGATAATTGAATTTTCTTTAATAAATTTGTTGACTGTGTGAGCTGTGAAATGAGGTAAAAATGGCTTCAGACATCGATCAAACAAGTGTGTGTGTTAGAAGGACGACATATTGTTGTGTCTCCAGAATTAAATTTCATTGAAACGTAATATTCTTATCATAAGTGAATGAGTGCTTGTGCGTTTTATCACAACCATGCCTTTTGATTTCTTGTGTTGCGTTCGAACCAATGTTGAAGAGGTCGTCGAACTCGACTACTCCCACAACTCTTTATCAGACGTTCCTAACGAAGTGTTCAACCATGAGAGGACACTCGAAACGCTTCTTTGTCAATGCAACAGAATCACAGAGCTACCCAGGCAGCTATTCATGTGCCATGGGCTCAAATACCTAGACCTGAGTGACAATGAGATCCAAGCCATACCTATTGCTATATCCTCCCTGGTAAATTTGAATCACCTTAACTTAAGTCGGAACTCCTTAACATCAATTCCTGATACTATGAAAGCTTTGAAGTATCTAACATTTCTAGATTTGAGTGTGAACCCTTTGGAGAAGCTTCCTGATGCCATTACTAACCTGATTGCCCTCCAAGAATTATATTTAAATGATACCTACCTGGAGTATTTGCCTGGTAACTTTGGACGACTATCCAACCTCCGTATACTGGAGCTACGAGATAATTATCTTATGATTTTACCTAAGTCACTATCAAGGTCAACGGAACTATTACGTCTGGATATCGGCCAGAATGAATTCCAGCAATTCCCAGAAGTGATTGGAAGATTTACAAAACTAAGAGAGTTGTGGATAGATTCAAATAGCTTGACTCATATACCATCTATTATAAAGCCATTGGATAAGATGATACACTTTGAAGCCAGTAATAATATGATAGAAGAGCTTGCTCCTGAGATTGGCTTTTGCAGTGAGTTGGTTGACATTGGGTTGTCCTCCAATAGCTTAACAGAATTGCCTGAAACAATTGGACAATTGACTAAATTGGCAACATTAAAATTGGACAATAATCGTCTATTCTGTTTGCCTGAAACAATTGGATCTCTAACAAATTTAGAAGAATTGATGTTGTTGGGCAATTATTTAGAAAGGATACCATCATCCATTGGACTCTTGAGAAAATTATGTTACTTGAACCTGGATGAAAATATGTTAATTTCCATACCACCAGAACTTGGAAGTTGTAAACAGTTATCTGTGCTGTCATTAAGATGCAATAAGTTAACAAGTGTTCCAGCTGAACTTGGTCATATATCGTCTCTAAAAGTTCTAAACCTTGTGAGAAACTCTTTAAGTAGTCTTCCCCAATCATTGTTAAATTGTGATAATTTGGTAGCCCTGTGGTTGTCTGAAAATCAAAGCAAACCTCTAGTGCCTATGCATACTGAAGTAGATCCTCAAACTTATGAACAGGTCCTTACTTGCTTTCTCTTCCCTCAAGTGCCTTTGTCCCCTATTGATACCAAGTCTGTCGATGAAAGAAATGAGAATACAGAACCACAGACCACATCAAGACATATTAGTTTTGTTGATATGAAAGCTACACCCAAAGTGCCAGAAAAGCCCGGCCAGCTCAGAAGAGCTCCAACTCCGTACCCGAAAGAGCTGAGAGCTCTGGCAAAACATGCGAGAAATATTCAGAAAGATGGAGCGCAAGACATCAGTCCACCCATGCAAAGTGCGGTCCATATTAAAGCTGCCAAAATCACACCAACGCTGCAGCAAAGATTTGCTTCTGATAATAAACAAGAAATTCCTGGAGATAATATTGATTCACCTCAAGACCCTATGAAAACATCTATTTATGATAATATTCCATCAGAAAACACTTATGACAAGCCATTAGACCTCACCTATGAACCTGATAAGACTTACAAGAGTGTCGATCATGAGCTGTATCCTGTACACAATAAAGATTCTTATGACTATAAGGACAATACAGAAGAGTACAATGATAACCAAGGGGTCAATTCCAGGCATAGTGATACTGCCGTGGTAAAGCAAGATGCCCATCAAATGAACACTCCACAACAACAACACTATTACCAAAGAAACACAAATGATACTTATGAGATCAAAGATAGCTATCGAAGCAACTTGAATGATGCTCAAAGCAGGTTGAGATTGAGTATAGCATCTCAAGACAGAAAGTCAAATAATGGTACTGTGCTAGCCCCTCACTTTGATGAATCAAGCCAATATGGCCAAATGCGTTATATTGAGAATAGACCACAGTATGAACATCTTCCAGCTAGAAAGGAATCTGTAACATCAATGTCTTGTCACAATCATGCACATGCTGATGGCAATTATCATGATAGTATCTACAGTGGTGACACTTATAGTCAAGCTAGAGAAAAATTATATGGTCACAGAGACTATGGAGTGTATGGGTATCATTCACATGCCAATAGAGACTTGCCGAGCCCTAGAGTCCATACAATAAGTCAGGTAGTGAGCAGTTCTACTATGCCGAATATAAGTAACTATAGTCATAGTTACCCAAATAGTGCTGCGAAACATTACCCACATGCAATACAAAATCCTGGTCCACACATCTATGGCATTGTTTCATCCAGTCCAACCTACATTCAAACACAGTCACCAGAACTGTATTCTCCAACTGGTCATACAGATATGACTAATCCTTACAGAATGACAAACGCTCCATTGGTTGAAGATGGGATGTATAATCACATACATCCACCTAGCAGTCAGACCATGTATGATTTGTATGATGCCATCCCTGCCTCGTCTAATACTCCAAGTGTGATTAGCCACCAGCATAGCGGAAGCAATGTATCAGAGCCCATTTATGGCAGGCAACCTCCACCATACCATATTGCGGCGCCTTACACTAAACATGCACAATATTTCAATGGAAGCGGGGGATAGCTAACAAGGTGGTAAGGAAAACGTGTTTTTTCAATTGTACAAGTTTAAACAGAGAGAAACCTGCCATGCAGTTTTATATAATGTGATAATGAATTTGTCAGGATGCATGCGAAGGTGCTAAAGCTGCAAAGAGAATTGTTCTTGTTGGAAATGTTGAGAATATGTATTTATTGTCAAACTAAATTGTTAAGACTTAGAATAATGCGCACTGAGCAAAGTTTTAATGTTGTTATATCTTTAAGTACTGTTCGTATACCTTGCGATAAAGTGTGTATTTATAAAACTTTAAAAGAATAAATAAAAAACAGGGATTTTGCCTATTTTGCTGTATTGTACTTAATTTTATATATCTCTGCGATGCAAATATTTTTTATGGTTTTGACTATTGTTATTTGAGACACTAACCACTGTGAAGTTAATGCATTTAACCCTATATTAAGTAAATTCTTATTTTTCATAAATTGTGTAAGTACTTAATATTTTTCTATTAACATTATGCAGGTAACATTTTTTCCTAATATAATTTTGAAACTTCTATTGAGTGTATTTGAGCTAAATCTAGTCAAAAATTGTGTTTCATATTATAAGGTTGGGGACCATAACATATATGTATTTTAATTTATTAATTGTATTGAATATGGTTAACAAAATAAAAATGTTTTAAAATGTGTGAATAACAGTAATCAGATTAGAAATACGTAAATATATGCACAAAGAAATTGCACCTAGTGGGGTATAATTAACTTTAAATTTTATAAGGAGTAATTATTACTGTTAAAATAATTGTATAAGCTAAAGGTTAATATTAATGAACAAATTGCTCCAAACATCAGAAACTGTGTCAAAGTTTATTTATATTTGCTATAACTTTTCAAAGCCAAATCTTACTCAAATCTATATTTTTCCTAAGACTGACTAAACAACCAGAAACATATCATTAAACCTGTAAATTTTCACTTCACTCATAACTGAACTATTTTGGATCTAATTAATTCTTGTTCTTTTTCTAAGTATCACACTGTTGATCTGTTCTTAATTTGTGATAGGTATCTATATAAAAAAGTGATTTGGATCATATAATGATATCCAATCTAAGAATAAGAAATATTTTCTATGAAGTGAAAATACCGAGCCAGCATTTGCTTATAAAAGTAGATACTCCTTTCAATATATAGCTAAGTATATTATTAATGTTAATGCAGCTTATAAATATATCATGTCTGAATTTTTTCGCCCATTTTCTCTTTTATAATTATCTTGAATTTATTTTTGTATACTATCATTGTAGTCTAACTTTAAAAGCTTCGGAAATCTACAATTACTTATGAGGCGCTCTATTTAAATTATGTTCTTGGCAGCTTTATCATTTTATTTATCATGGAGTTGTAAGTTTTCTTTTCTTAATTGATGTGCTCAATGGTTTATTTTTAAAGTATGTGTAAATGATATTGTCGTCTTGATATTGTGATCTCTATCTTACACTGCAACTTGTTAAATGTGATTTGGGAAGTAATACTATATAGAAAGTAATTCAATGTTGCAAATGCAATGGTTTTAGCATTTTTCTATTTTACTAAGTTTTACACTTAAAATAATATGTTAATGTGTATTATTTTTTAACTGAGAAAGCTTAGTTAGTAGAAATATTCATATTTCTTACATAAACAAGCAAAATCTTATTGTTACTGGTGAAATTTTAATTGTCTCCAATCAATCTAGTACTCCGCCTGCAAATAAACTCAAGTCACTTAATGTAATTCACTTAGGTTTTATTGTAAGTTATATTGCACATCTAATGAAATAAATAAAAAATGGGTATTGCATGCACAAAAACTTATTTTCAGTGACTATGTATTTTTGGAAAATAATATTTTAATTACTGGTTACAATGTTTTTATGTCATCATCAATGAAGGGTTTTTCTGTGCCATTTTTCTCTGTTTCTGTTATGATTGAAAAAAAAGCAAAGCACATTTATACATAGGAATGTGTTGTAGACTCAGTGAATAATGTACAATTTGTACTTTTCAGTTATTTGTTTTTTCTAGTGCAAATAGTGGGATTAAACTTAGATTTTATATTTTTATTTAAATGTTTGTTTAAGTAGTCGAATATCACAAATTTAGTGCCATTTTAATGAAATAATTTTAAGTTTTTTTTTGGGGATGTAAAATTAATAAAAAATGTAATGCAATAATTTAAATAATTGGCTTTGATTTGCTTTTTCTAATAACTTCAGAATTAATCACTTGTCGTGTAGTAGATAGCCATACAATAGATAGGTAAGTAATTTATTAATTCATGGTGTACAAATTTTTGATTTATTTAACGCAATATTTTACTTAGTGACGTTGTAAAGAAAAAAAATGTATAATAAAATATTCTTAAGAAATAAAATACTTTGAAAAGGATGGTTGTGTTGTAATTATTACTCTATCACCATAATAATAAGGATAATAAAGACTCGGATTTGACGTATGTGTAGAAAATTGGAACCAACTACCTAATGAAGCACCTATCAAAATTGTCGGTGATGAGAAACCTCGTGACGAAATTTGCTCATCAGCTGTCAGGTGACATGGAACATCATGATGGGTTAAATGGCCTACAATTTTGATCACGAGTCACTAGTCCCGAAAGTGATAATGATCGTGAATTATAAACACAACATACATATACATTCCCGTCTATTAATCACTTTCAGAGTGGACAGATCCTCGGAGATATGATACTTCCGAGTTCCGATGACATAATGGGACATTGGTAACAGGTTGCTAGCCCATCGCCCAATAGATTCTAATTACCCTTAGTATTCCTACTATATATTGGGAAGAACAGCAGCTATTTAGCATTCTTACGTCCCAGCTAACATAAATGTATTAAAATATAAGTATATCCCAATTGTTATGGAATGTTATTTATAGCATAAAGATCTGTTTACTATTTAAAGTTTCATATAATGCGGTTACATTGCTAGTTAATTTATCTGCCTACTTCTCGGTGATGACAAGACGTTGGTGGTCACATAAGACGCCTACCAAAGGGTTAACGGTCGTGATGTGTACCTACGTAAATTGTGAACAAATGGTACAGGATGTTCAGAAAAATAGAAGGTATAAAATAAAGACATTAGTGATAGTAATGAAAGATTCCTATTAAATATTGATTCTTCGGTTGGACATAAATATCAGAAAAACCCACATTTAAATAAGACGTATAAATCGCATCCAAATAAGATATCTCTAGTAGTATAATACTTGGCAATAATATATTTAGTTTATTACAGTATTCTATAATACTTATCGTTTAGTATATATTTATAGTAAACTGTATTAAATTACTTAGTTTTGTAAGCACTCGCATATACAACACTAAACCTTTTCGGGCTATGAACTAAAATTTCAATGGGTATAGCATGTTACATCCGTATTGGCACCCATTCGGATACTGATTCAACCCAGGTTGCTTAACTTTGTTGTGGTGTGTTAATGCATTTATGGCCGCATAGTAATATAATATTTTACTATAATTGTTCACCTGAGTACAAAAAATATCCCATGTTTGCAATCTGTAATTATAAGTTACCTATTTACTTTTAAACGATTATCTACATCTAGATTGAACGAAAAAACTTTAGTTTAGTACGCAGTTACTTATGTGTTGTTGAAAAGTAATCATAATTCATACATTCTAGCATTCTGTGGAGCACCCTTTCTATTTGTAGGATCTCATAAAACTATGATTACGATCTTTCATCGGCCTCCACGATGTGTACCAGAAAACATAATCTAGCCTGTTGCATAATTCATTAATTCTTAAGTATTAGTACATAAGGGTTGTTTTGTTAAGTTCCGCTCGTGGGCGCCCGTATAACTTAAAATATATGTATCGTCGGTTTATACATACATACATAGTTAGTAGATAGGATCGATTCATTGCGCGCGCATGCCATAATCGCAAGTCTCGGTTCCGTAAAACAAATTCATCACAACAGATAAATAATTAAAACGCCTATTATGTGATCATTTGTGTATTAGACTGCAGTAAGTGTGTATTGACTTTGCATTGAAGAAATATTGGTGATCCGATTGGTAAGTAATTGAATCTTTGTTATAATGTTTACGTGGAGCTTTTAAGTTCATAGGGAACTCAACTATTTATTTTGGGATTCCGTTCACCATAGTATTTTGATAACTAGGTCCTTCATACCATTGTATTGATGAGACAGTTAGTAGATAGCCTATCTTAGGAGTGTCACACATCGTTATTTAAGTATTTAGATAGTTACTTACATAGGTAAGCTGTTTAAGAATATCTATTGTTAGGTTTGTGTAACGTTCCATAATTTTGTTCTTACAAATAAGTTTATATTACAAAGTAATCAAGTAAGTAGTTCCATAATAATTCCATAAACCTAATTAAATTCTAAATATCACCTTCGGCAGTATTGCGAAACACTTTGGCTACTCAAGCTCAGTTTTGTATTATCAGCTGGTCAAGTGCTTTCCTTTATATATATATATATATATATATATATATATATATATTATTAGCTTTACATAATCCTCCTAACCCACCTATTCCTAGAAATAGGAAATAGTCACGTTAAGTCTTAGCCCCTTTCGCTGGCTCCACTAGGGTTCAATTAGTCTGCCCATAGCAATCCACTATTGGACATAGTCAGCAACAAGGGTTTCCTCAATATACAATTCTTCCACTACCAGTGACCTTCTTTAGGTTTCTGTGAGATTAATGATAGTGAATATTTATTGCTTATATTTATTTTATTTTTCAGCAAGATGCCGGGCGCCAGACACAAGATTCTGGGCCACGTCCTGTCGGGCTTCTGCCATAAAATGAATCGTCGAAGGCCCATCAACGAAGACGTTGTGGATACGCCTATGAACAGATGCCTCACAACTTTCGACGTCACTTTACTGGGTAAATGCTTTAGATATGTTATTCTGGTATTCACACACATATTATTACGAGGTTGTATAGGTCGGACCCCTGCTAGGTGGAACAAGGAGCTGATTAAGGTCGCTGGTAGTGGCTTTATATTTTATTATGATTGTTGTACGTTATATTACGGTGACCTTATACACGTATGTACCTATATATCCATTGCGTTCGCTGTTATCTTTCATCCGCAAAACTTTATTTCATCCTGTTCACTTTTAGTCACTACTATCTAAATAATTCAAGGAGTACCGATAAATTATGCAATTATAATTATTATGATAATTATAGCTATTGGATGGTGGGCTAGCAACCTATCATTTATATTTCATAAATCATCACAACTCTAATATTTATGCTAAAAAGATACTCAGAAGATATCGTGTATTCGACGTTCCGTCCACCCTGAAATGGATTAAAGGACGTAACTGCATATAGGACGTTTTAAAATTCGTGTGTATGCTATATTTACTAACAAAGACTTTTTCACCAGGCGTGGGAGCCATGATGGGTGCCGGTGTACACGTTATCACAGGGTTAGTGGCGAGGGAAATGGCCGGTCCAGCCACGCCCATCAGTTTCCTTCTAGCGGCTATTGCGTCAGCACTGGCTGCCCTTTGCTATGCAGAGTTCGGGACGAGGATTCCTAAGACTGGCAGCTCTTATACGTATACCTATGTCAGCATTGGAGAGTTCTGGGCGTTCGTTATGGGATGGGATTTGATACTGCAGTATGTTATTAGTAAGTACTACCTGATTTATCTTCATTGTTTTTAAATTTCAAATTTATATTTTGATCAGATGTTATATGACTATATATCGTTAACTCCAGGTAACCTTTGCCTTACTTCAAAGTGTGACGTAGACGGGACTTAGGGATTAGGGGTCAATGGAATTTACGAGATGATGGGTTCGGCGACTTGTTATTTTGGCACCAACATTTATGCTAAAGGTGATTTAGGAGATGTCTTGTATTAAACATTCTTTCCACCCTGAATGACCAATGGTTGTACATATATATGTAGTTTTTTTAATATTTTTTTTCTGTTGGTCTTTTACAGCGGCTGCGTCAGTGGCTAGAGCATGGTCTGGTTACATAGACGATTGTTTTGGCGGTGCGATTAGAGATTTCACTATATCCATATTAGGAGAAATCCACGACCCTCTCCTGAGCTTATACCCCGATGTGTTGGCTTTCGGAATCTGCATCATTGCCTGTCTATTTCTCGCTATGGGAGTCAAGACGTCTGCATACATCAATAATGCACTAACAACGATCAGTTTAATCACAGTAATAGTAGCTGCGGGCACAGGATTCTATTACGCAGATATCACTAAATGGACTGAAGCGAGAGGAGGTTATATGCCTTTCGGTTTTAAGGGCGTTCTCGCCGGGGCCGCGACCTGCTTTTATGCATACGTAGGATTCGATACAGTTGCAGCTTCAAGTGAGGAAACTATCAACCCAAGTAGAACCATACCTTTAGCTACTGGAATGTCAATGATGATTGTAGCTGTAGTATACGTGTTGATCAGTGCAGCAGTGACGCTGATAGTTCCTTACGATTTGCTCAGTATTGATGCGGCTGTACCCTGGGCCATGTCATATGTGCACGCTCCTTGGGTTTCGACTGCAGTGATTATGGGAGCCATAGCAGGCATGACAACCACGTTAATAACGTCCCTTTACAGCCTCCCTCGTGCTCTATATGCAATGTCGTCAGATGGCCTGATATTTGGATGTCTCAGCACTGTGTATCCTAAGAACAATATGTCCCTAATAACTATAATCATTTCTGGATTATCCGCTGGTTTAGTAGCCTTACTATTTGATCTTGAAAACCTGGTGGAATTCGTATCCGTGGGGACTTTGCTAGCGTACACTATTGTTGGGGCCTGTGTTATTATACTGAGATACAGACCAGATATTGAAGATGAGAAGATTTCTGGGTCACCACAAGACGAGTCTCCAGATCACGATGACAGTTCTTCCACGAGTACTCCAGCCACGGATAAAGGATCCTATTCAGAGGTAAGATATTATATCTAGTCATTTCGAAAAATACACCATGACACATTTTATACCTATAGTCACTAAAGTCACAATATTTTGGTTCGATATAACTGAAATTTAAATGTCGATAATAGAGCAGTAATTTCAGTAAATAAGAGAAGTTTATAAGTTTACATTTAAGTAAGTACAAGTTTTGTTAAGTTTAAACAAAAGCACATCAAGAAGTATCTTCCTTTATGTCTACTGACGAAACACATAAGATCTCGCAAACCACACAAAATCACCTTTCAATATAAAGAACTAACACTGATATAAGAATACTACACAGCACTAATAACGTCAATACATTCTCTTCCAGATGTTTGAATCCCTAGCAGTCGGTCGTCTGAAGGTGAAGCACAGTTGGCTGGCCCCCGTGGTCGGAGGAAGGGCTCCAGGCACTGCGGTCACCATCAGCGTGGTCATCTTCATGATAGCCTGCTGCTGCCTCAGTGGCTACAACCACTCGTGGGCGAAACCGATTACAGCGTGGGCGCTAATGCCAGATTTGTTGTTCGTCTGCATCATGATATTATGTGAGTGACATGACACTACGTGTAGGTATAGTTAGTCGTATACGTATAGTTTAGTCAAAGTTAGTTTTGTATAAGCGTCCGATATTTAACCCAGTCCGCAGGAAGAGTATTGGATACAAACATATTAAACTAAATTTCCATCCTTCGCTTTCAGGTTTAACAGAACCTCATATGCAATCTCTATTGGTTCTCTTCAGCATACAACATCTTGAGCATCCACAATTTGGAATACCGGTGCTAGGTTTTTAGCTTATCCAATAGATTCCATTGACTCCTAGTTCCTTAGTTGTCTTCTATGTACCGAGAAGGGCGAGTATAATTCTATTCAAAATATTAAAAATAATGTTATTCCTTTTCTAGGTGTACTGGTAATCGCCGCCCACGAACAAAGCAAGACCCCAGTCCCGTTCCGTGTGCCCATGGTGCCATATGTACCTGCGCTGAGCATAATGCTCAACGTGGAGCTCATGTTCAACATTGAAGCCCTCACCTGGGTGCGGTTCAGCATGTGGATGGCTTTGGGTAAGTATCGTTTTATAAAACCATTCATAGAAATATTGGCTGAGATGATAGTGATGGTTGGTATGGAGAGGTAGTTGTACCGCCATGTATATGTTTTTACGATGTGTATAAGTAGCTACTTACTGCCTAAATAACTTGGATAGGTGACTTGGGAGGCTACGTATTTATGAGTATTAGGGAATTACCATGAAAAGAGAATACAAGCATGTAATGCTCGACATACGATGGCTTCGTAAGTTCAGTTGTTAATAAAGATTTGTAATATTCTATAGATTTATTGATAATATTGACTTCTAATATTCTATAGAATTCATCTCATCAATGACTCATCTGAAGAGCATATTGATTTAAAACATAATCCTGACCTCCTTTTATTACCTTCAGGTCTCCTGATATACTTCCTATACGGCATCCACCATAGCAAACTGGAAGAAGGCGCAGGGCTCCTATCCCGAGCAAACCAGGCTGCGAGCGGATGGGGAGCCATAGACAAAACCAACGCCATCACACGACGCATCCAGAAACTAAGGAAAGGAAGCAAAAGCGACGATAGACGACCAATCATAAGCGACGATGAACTGGCGAGAAGGGAACCATAGATATTAGTGACATCTATGAAATAAGGATTTTAAATTCTTCAAACAATGTTTTTGTTATATTTTACCGGTTTTATAAACCAATCGTCAAAAATATGTATAGCACATGCTGCCATGGGGGATAAGCTTTGTGTTGGTATTACGGCGTTTAAGTTTGTTATAGGTCACAAACGAATTTTTGGTTACGAGTGCAGATGTGATATTTTATTTAGTTGCATTCATTAGTAGTTTGTTTAAAGCAAGTTATTTAAATAATTTGATTTAATTACTTCAGAATTCATGATTTGTTTGCTAATAGTGACCATAGAGATATTATATTTCTGAGGTTAATGTCCTGCCCATTAGGGATTAACGGACTAAAGGATTAGTATATGATTAATATCAACTACATACAGAAAAGGAAATGTACTGGAACAGGTTTACGTACAATTAAGTATTTATTAAATAGAGTACCTACTAGCAGTTACCCACCTACATTGAAATATAGTTTGAGTATCTCTGAGTGTGTCAAATAGGGCTTTAGATGGATATTTGAACTTGTGCACCATAGACTACGATTAATCACAATTAAAATCGAATACTGATTGATAATTAATAAGATCAATTTATACATCCGTTTGAGAGCTTTTACATGTACCTAAATGTTAAGTACTAAGTAGATATGTTTCCTATTAAATGTTTATCATATAGTTTATGTATAGATAGTTATTCTGGTCGTTAGTGGATATTTGATTAATAGAGTTATAATTTATATAGCCAATTTATTTTAGAAAAAGAAATAATGAAATATTAAGTTCTTTATGCTTGATTACGAACATATTTCTGAAGAAATCTAGTAGATGTATATCATAAAGGTTATGTTGATATTAATAATAGCTTTACATTAAGTTTCTAGCATTTAGAACACAGGCTTTCGTAATTTTGTATCAGAATGTACTTCCTATATACGCTTAATAGCTAGTCGTAAACATTGCAAATTATTATTTCTTGTTAATAGTATGTCAATGTTAATTCTATTTAAATTTTACAGGCACCTCAATGCTATAGTTGTTTATAGAGAGAAATATATGCACAATGTTAAATAAAAAGAATGTATCTTTACACATAAACTTTATTTAGAACAAAACAATAAAATAAATTAATTTTATGTAAGTATTACAGTTATTCAGAAATACCACAATCATTTTGTAAAGCATTTCTCTTTACACAAGATTTGCTCATAAAACCAAAATATTACAAATACAGCAAATATTTTATTTTAAACTTGATATATTAAGAAAAAGCACAAATAATAAATATCAGGAACCAAAGGAATTTATTTATATAATCAAGAAGTTTATTTAGATAAACAAGACATTTGTATGAAAATGGTTGTTATTTCTGAATAACTATGATGTTGAACTATGGAATGCTCATCCGAATATCACTACATTGTTAAATGTACAAAAATATACATACTCTATTTATGTACTTCACACACATTATTATATTTTATATAGATACGTTTATACATGAATTCTCATACCGAAGTTACTATGTTGGCCATAGATTTAAATTCTAAGCTTATTTTGAGATGTTTTAGCCAAAGTATTTATTTAATAGTGTAGTAAAGATGCAATGATTATCATGAACAAACAAATCGATTATTCTTATGTGTACTAGGTACGTTGTTGTGTAAATAAACTTATTTAAAATATGCATTTAAATTGTGTTTTATTGAAACTAGCTTTTGTCTAGAAAACATGAAATTGAAATGATATATGGCAATGAACTTATAGTATTTTGCATCGTCATCACATTAGTGTTGAGGTTTTATAATATGTTATTATGTTTGTTTGTCTATCAAAACTTATTTGAGACTTCTATTATTCTAGTTATATTGCATTCAACCAATTGTATTAACAAGATGCTGTTATAACTCAGTGAACATTTATTAATATACAAAATATTTATAAACAATCTTATTGAGCAAATACTAAATGTTATTAACATGTGGTTCTTTAGCTCTCTAACTATTGAGATAATTGGGGTTCTTACGTCGATCGTCTACAAGTTCGGATATTACAAATAACATGTATCTATTAATAACATGTGTAACATTGCATATAAAGATATCGATGCAAAGAAAAAAAGGAAATCATGCCCCAAAATATAAAAACTTCATAATGATTATTTTTAGAGCATTCTAGCTCCTAATGAATCGTTATTTGATTTTGTGTTCTTAACATTAATATGGATGAACATCTATGAATCTAAGATTTAATTAAAAGTATTATTTCAAACATAATTTCATTTCATTTCGAAAGGCATGGAATTATGTTACATTATACTAATGAATTCATTTACAATCAAATCACATGAGATATATTTTATTGAAGTGGATAACTAATTTTTTGACAAAGGTAACCCAGTTGTCGCCCAGATAGTCAGTACTCAATGTGACAGGTGGTAAGCCATGTAACTATTAACTGTTCGGGGAACAGGCAGATTTCCCTTACCTTAGCATTCGGTGTATTTCATAACTTTATAAACGACAAAATAATCATTGAATCAAATTTATTCTATTGCACAATAAGTAAAGAATAAAACGGTACGAACTAATAGCTACTTTCTTGGAAATTAAAACTATATACATCGTAAAACACATTGAACAATAAATAGGTTACATATGAATCCAGCCTACTTAAAACATTCCCTATAATACACAAAAACATTGTAAGGACACACCTTTTTCAAATACTTTATAGACGTGCCATACAAGCATTGCAAATATAAACACTATAATTGTATAAACATGGGGACACGTTTCTAAGTATCTGTCCACACCTCCGGGTATAATAGACATCACGTTTATGTATGTAAAGCATTTGCATAAAACAGCAATCACATTCTTAGAACAAATAATAATTCTGTACATTTATGACGTCATATTAGTAAAATTACCGCATGTATCCATTGATCTGATAATATTATGCATTGATGTCTAATTACAGCGCCCAATCTTTTTGACCTGATTGATGGCAATATTAAATACTACTACTTTTTATATGCCTTTAAAGGGTTATTTTGCAAAAGCCAAAACAATAGTAGCGACATTATTATCGGATCAGAAAAAAATGTTGGACATTGCAATAATATTGAATAACGCTTATTGTAGTATGAATTCGGTGTACAGATTTCCTTAATATACAATTGAAGCAGTCTTATCTCCTTAGACTCTTGACTTGCCACGCGGAAGGCGGCAGTCGCTGCAGTCTGTTTATTGTTGGTTTCCCCCATAATAACCAGAGGAAGCCAACGATGAAACAAAGTAGGGTTTCTATGTAAAAACCGTCCAATACTGTGTCGCAAGTACCGCCTTTTTCTTTGCACAGCTGTAATAACAAAGATAATTGATTGAGTGATGACAGATAGATGTATGCAGGTACGACGGAATGTCATCAGGACAGTGGTGTGTTATTTTGAAATAGTTACTTATATACATATCAATTACTTCTACGTAAATTTGTAAATTATAAATTACTTCTATGTAATATAAATTACGTCTTTGATGAGGAAAAACAACGTGATGAAAACTGCTTTTTCTTTGTTTTGCTTTAGAGCTCATATGCAGGGTTGGCGAAAAGTATTAAATAGAGAATTGATTGGGCACAATATAAGACATAGATTCCAACCTCTGATATACCTACAACAGATTTAATATGTATATGTAGTACAGCTCCTAAAACACACTAATACTCACATCACTTTCCAATTGCGACGAGCAGGTATTATCCAGCTGTTCAGTCGAGCTACACCTCTTATAGGTCAAATGGTCGATAGCCCACAAGGCGAGTGTGTTAGGCCAATTGCAGCCTAGGTTGGAGAGAGTGTTTAGTAGAGTCATGTAAGTGCCGCCGACAGCTGGATCTGACACTTTCGCGAAGAACGCCATTACTGCTACGAACATGCAGTATACGAAGGTCTGGAAAAGGAAAGTTAGTTTTAAGGCTACAGCGATGAAAGGCAAATTTCAGGTGTCCATCTCCTCAATAGTGTAGGTAGTAATTCTATGTCAATCTGGAATCCACGTGTTGACCAGATAGTCAATACTCAATGTGACAGGTGGCAAGTCATGTTTTCATTCACAAACACTAACAATTACCTTTTTGGGGAACAAGTAGGTTTCCTCATGATGTTACCCTCACCCTAAAGCACTATATATGTTTATTAATATAGTCGTGGATGTTATATCTAAAGTAACACTCTGAGCTTTTATAGTATTATATGATTTGAGTCCTCCTAAAGGATGAAAGGTTTCTGTATTTTACGGTACATTAGTTGTCGCTGGCAAATTGTATAAATGGTTCAAGAACTGTTCTAATTTCTGGCCTTAGTTATCTCACTTGATCAAGCGATTCTTTTTATAATTATATACCCGTTATATTAATATAAATGTCTCAATATAAATAAACAATCGCGTTCTTTAATCACTTTGTGGAGGTAGAAAACTTCAGAAACATATGTCCTTGGTACTATACCATTTGAACTAAAATTTCACTCAAACAATAACACAATAATATATATCACTCACCTGATGAAACACGTAGAGTACCATCAATATGAACAGATAGAAGTATGAGGGCCCACTCTGGCCCAGTAACGTGGGGGTCAAAGCGACCAGCGCTGCGATGGCCGGCCCCACCATCAACCGCCATGGAAAGGCCCACAGCCACATAGTTAGGGGCTTAGGACCTGTGGTATACTTGGATAGTATCTGGGGATGAAAATATGTAGGTGTATACTTTGGTTTATTAAGTCGTGATGAAACTAGCCCATTGTTCGGAATAGGTAGAAGAATTAGCCTGAAAAGGGCGCTAATGTAGTTTAAGACTTCAGTAGAGATAAAAGTGGTTACTCAAGCCTTATACTACACCGAAAGAGTTAACACTACTAAATGATATTGAATGAATATTTGAGGCTAGTATGCAAGTTAATACCATAACACTTTTTGATAATACGTAAAATTAACTTTGTAAATTGTTCATTCTTACCACAGGCATGATAATTTGTATTGGAACTAAAGGTACGGCGAGCAGTGCCAGGTCCTCTCTTGGTACACCTGCCTCTATCAGTTTTAGTCCCGACACCGCGTCACTCGAGCAGAAGCCAATCTGAAAGAAAATACCACGCATAACATACCATAATAAACAACTGTAACTATTTGTTGAATACTATGTAACTATGTATTGAAGGATAAACGCTGTGAGTAATCCTGTCCATTCCAAGCACACAGTTTACCATCTGTCACGTTAGTTGCTGAGTATCATGTTAACATGTGGGTTTGAGATGACCTATAATCTCTAACACAGCAATTCCAGAGGGACATTTAAACTATTCCGAAAGTGTTTGTGAATGTTTGTCTTTGTTACATAAACTATGAATTGATCATAATAATTCAAATGCAAGAACAAAAGCTACCTACCTTAGCTGTCATAAGGATCAACGCCAATGTTCTCACAGCAGGCAACTTAATAATGGTATACAGCTGTTCATATGCAACTACCACATCCTTGAAACCTTTGCCATTAGCTTCATCAACTTTATCCACTGTCTCATGTTTGAATAGCGCCACTAGAGTTGTGGTTAACATGAACATCCATCCCCAGAACATAAGGAAGCCTGCCAGAGTAACCAAGCCGGTTTCTTCAGGCTCAAAACGGAGGTATTTGTTGCAGAAATAGGGTGATTCTAGCGCTAGGAACATTACGTAGCCAAAAAAGTAGCCAGCTGTTTGCCCTACTGTGTTGCAGGTGGAAGCATGGCCGACATTGCATCTGGAAATAAGAAAAAAATTTTTCAATGTATACTGCAAAGTTTTAGGTATTGGTGTAGAAATTATAAATGTAGAGAGTAAAGTAAACTGATAAGTTTCCATAGGGTATTTTGAATAAAATTTCAGTGCAGAGTACACAACTAAATTAATATATCATTTAAATTCATTCATAATAAATAAAGAGTTAACCGGATAAAGAGTCCGTATTCCATAAAAAGTTCCATGCACTATTCAATATTTGTTATTTTTAGAGACTATGATGAAACAAAAATACAAAGCCAATTATTTAATAAATAACTATTTCTAATTGCTACCAAAACCCTCATTACCTCTTCAGCATAGTGAGAGCCCATCCGTCAACTGCAATGTCTTGCGTCGCAGCTAAGAAGTTGAGAAACATGAAGGATGTAGTCAGGGCTATGATTGAAGGAGTTACACTGTCTGACCCTAGCCACAAGTCAACGTTCCTTGACATGATCAGCATGGTTATACCGATCAGGTACTGGACGGGTACCAGCCATGTTTTCCGCCTTCCAAATTTAGGCCAGAATAGTGCATCTACTATTGGAGCCCATAAAAGTTTTACACTGAACGGCCAGTTGACTAAACTGAACTCTGCCTGAAAAGTTAATAAAAGTATTTGTGATGAAATTGATTGTTTTGTGTGACCCAAACAATTATAGTTTTAAGATTCAGAGTTTATTTCTAAATAAAATTTATTCTATTAGAATTTTGAATGAGGTAATGTAAGTAAATAAAATTACAGGGTGGTTACTGCACAATATTGGCTATGCCATAGTAGCTGATTGCATAATGTCAAGTCCCTAATTGACTCAGGACAATGAAATCTCAGTAACTATTATTAATCAATAACAAGGTCAGATAAGATTATTTGTAAGTGCTATAATTTTGTTTTTATATCAACATGTACAACTGAATCAAAACAACAATTAAAATGAAAAAGCATAAAACTGTTTTTATTTCTATATTATACAATAGATTAAATGAATATTGCAATCCCTGCAATTTTAGTTCAAGATTTTCAGATTCTAAATCACAAAATTAGAAATAGATTAACTGAGTGTTTCTTGTTCCTAATAGTAATTCTATGTGTTACTTGTTGCTTGATACTCATACCCCAATCAGGATTATGTAAAATGCAAGTAGCTATATAGGAAACTTATAAGGAAAATCATGGCTCTTATCTGAGCAATGGTTTCCACCTGATTACAAACTATATAATAATAACTACATTAAATATCATTATGGGTATTTTGATTAATATACATTATTGAAGTAACATGTCACATACAACCAAAATTAACTATTTTTTAGTGCAAGGACTATAACACAAGAAATTTGAAAAAGTAATGAAACTTACCTGTTGTGTATATGTTATGCCCCTATTTTGTAATAACATCGGAACAGCAGCCGCTAATCCGAGTGGTATTCCTTGTAGTGTATACAAAAATAGTAATACTGCTATATTTAATTCATCTCCCTTAATATTGCTTTTTTCAAAACTGGAATCATTTATAAGATCTTCCTTCTCAGGAGATCTCTTTCGTTTGGTGACCGGCATAGTAAATAAGGATTTTAGAGCCTGAAACATATATCTAAGTCATAAAATACAATTTATAAACTCGTTATATACACGTCATAATCATTCTGAGTAAAATTACCTGAATTTTAAACGTAAGCAAAACTATTTTATGTAGTCACGAATATTTATATAAATTAAGACATCAAGATGCTGCAAGTAATATTTTATACACAAAATTAGAGCCTTCAGAACAATTGTTTGGAACAAATTTCCTAAGTTGATTTCGACTGGGCAGGCAAGACTGCAAGAATCAATTAAACAAAACTTTTGACTTGATTGCCAAATGGACCAGCTGCGACTGTCAAAATCACCGCAAAAGTGCCTGCGCTGGGATATTGTTACCGTTTTGACTCGGAAAGTTGAGCAACGTTGCTCAATGATTTTTATGTTGACGGAAGGTTTTTAAGAGACACGTCAGTTTTATATTTGTGACATAGGTAGAGATCCCGCCACATAAATTGGCAGTAGCCAAACTTGGAACTAAATTTGACGTTTCCGCCATTGCGTGTTATTTTGTATGAAAGGTAAATTTAGTATTACCAGCGTTGTGTTTTTTGCCCACTCTTTGTAATTTTTATGTTTGTTAAGGGTGATTATAATAAATTGATTTCTGGAGTTTCTTGTTAGTTCTTCTCCAAGGGTCTCCGCTGAACTTCTTCTTCTCAATCGTTACGCTCTTATCAGAGCGGTCGTGGTCTTCATGACGTGGCATCTTGAGCAGCCGAAATGGTTGGTGAACTAACCTCGGTAAAAATATGTAAAGACAATGCTCAGTGCCATGTTTGAAATAGTTTTTTTACATACATACATACACATCACGCCTGATTCCCTGTAGAGGGGTAGGCAGAGATCACGGATCCCCATTTGTCCCGATCCTGACAGACCACTTTCGCTTCATTGACATTCATACATTATCTAATACACTCTCGGCGGTTATAGGTACTCCTAACGTCACCTTTTTTCAATATAGCGTCTATCTGACTGTTACATATATGTCTTATTAGGCCGGCCCCTACGTAACCGCCCTTCCACTTCACTCATATATATTCCTTTTGTCAATATATAGTTTTTTTAATTTGTACTTAGATCATAAAAAAACTTTCAAAGAGAGCTTATGATAGGGCCTATTTTGAATAAAAATATTTTGACTTTTGACTTTGGTATATTAATTTGTTTTATTTGAGTTTATAGCTCTGCAACCAAAGATCGTTACAAATGAAACCTCAATATAATGTATCGAGCCGTATGGCACAGTGAGTGCTAGTTTTGGCGTGTTTACTGGCAACACTGGATTACGCGACTGTGGCGACGCCTCCAACTGCCACCTTATGTGGCGGGTACTCTATTTTGTATGAAAGGTAAATTTAGTATTACCAGCGTTGTGTTTTTTGCCCACTCTTTGTAATTTTTATGTTTGTTAAGGGTGATTATAATAAATTGATTTCCGAAATTTCTTGTTACTTCTTCTCCAAGCTAGGGTCTCCGCTGATCTAACCTCGGTAAAAAATATGTAAAGACAATGCTCAGTGCCATGTTTGAAATAGTTTTTTTAATTTATACTTAGATCATAAGATAACATTCAAAGAGAGCTTGTGATAGGGCCTATTTTAAATAAACATATTTTGACTTTGATATATTAATTTGTTTTATTTGAGTTTATAGCTCTGCAACCAAAGACCGTTACAAATTATAATGTATCAAGCCGTATGGCACAGTGAGTGCTAGTTTTGGCGTGTTTACTGGTAACACTGAATTACGCGACTGTGGCGACGCCTCCAACTGCCAATTTATGTGGCGCGATCTCTAGTAGTCTAGTTTGCTAATTGACTACAACACAATCATAGCTCTCGTAACAGGAATTTAGGCTACAAAAAAGTCAATATAATGATTTAAAACAGTTCTTCAGGAAAATACATTAAATTAAAGAGGAACCTCGCTACATCTCTCCGTTTCTTGCTTTGGTTAACAATTCCAAGATAGTTCAGTCCACCATCATGACATCTTTTTGTATATATTTTATCTCTTTCAGAATATGATGCTTGGGATAAGAAAAACTTTAACAAAAAATAATGTTTATAAACAATAACTAACAACAAGTGGATTTACAGTATGATTTGATAATTAGAATACCGTTACGAGTAAAATTATTGCGTAACGTTTGGGGTTTAAATTATTGAATTGAGTTATGTTCCATAAACATATACAACACAAACCAAATATACAAGATGTTTTTACAATGGTGAAAATCCTTTACTCATTTTAGAAGAAATTATTTAAATTAATGATAATGTCTTCAATGAAGAAAGCAAAGCAATGCCACTTCATTTGTAAAAAAAACTCACATACTCCAATTTTGCTCCCCGACAATGAAGAAGTTTTCATTGGTCGCAGTCACCGCACAAAAATAACCGATCAGTTTTGTTCTCGAAAGCAACGTAAGTGTTCTGTTATTATAACGTATATAAATCGATCAAAAATGATCCATTATATCCTAATTTATTTGAAAAGTAATGCACGGTTAAGCTACCAATTATTTATTAAATACACTAGCAGCTCTTCCAGCTGATGCGTGTATATCACTGCTCTTAAGTTTTGAAAGTTTCAAAATGTTTGTCATGTCTGTTTTTAAAACTGTTTACTGAGGGTGCACTAATTAGTCTCCAGAAGAGAGTTCCACACTTTCACATCACAATTAGGCAAGAAGTTTTAACGGGGGTTCCTAGCACATTGGACAATAGACAGTTTCTTACTGTGTTCTCTCAAATTCTTATTAAAGGTGTACATATCTAGCAAATTAGGTACATTGTAATAACCTTTCATTATCTTATGTCTCAATTTGGGCAGCTCTTATATTTAGTAATATTTTTTTTTTCTATTTACAGTCAGCCTGAAAGCAAATTATGACACTATGACAGTTGAGGTTAAGCAGCTAGGTACAAATACATCTGGGTTTGATGGTTTTGCTTTGGCTAAAGATACAGTATACCATGCTCCTCACGGAACCACCATAGATGTTCTTCTGAACAGTTATTCTCATGTTATTGAGTTTGATCCTGCACCCAAGCCGTCTATCAAGAAACGTAAGATGTCAGTAGGTGAGGGTGATGTGTATTCTAAAATAGTGCACACTAGTAAGATTGAAGACGAGAATAAGTGGGACAAGATAGACAATGGTTCTCTGTATGTTTATACCACGAAAGGAGTTGTAGCGCGCAACAAGATTGCTGCTTTTGATATGGATGGTACATTAATAGTTACAAAATCAGGGAAAGTGCACCCAGTTAACATTCAGGATTGGCAGTTAGCTTTTCCCAATGTGCCTGATAAGTTACAAGAGCTGTTTCACAAAGGGTACAAAGTGGTCATAATGAGCAATCAGGCCCCAGTGGGTAATGGCAAAGTGTCCATAGATGACTTCAAAGTGAAAATTCAAAAGGTAGTGGAGGCCCTGAAAGTGCCAATGCAGGTTTTCCTAGCTACCAAGAGGGATTTCTATAGGAAACCAACAACTGGCATGTGGGACTATCTCACTGATGAGGTTTGTTTTGTTTGACATAAATGTTTGACTGGTAACAAGTGTGTATACAGGCTTTATATTTAGGACAATAAATAACAAACTAATAAAAATAATTATTTTGTTACTGACATTATAAAATCCAATATTTGAATAACAAGAGATGCAATTCTTTATTTTAATATCTTACACAAATACTATACTTATGTAACACACAAGAACTACTGGTATGTTTACATATAAATTGTTTAGTACCTTTGTTGGTGTCTTGTAAACTTTTTTTTTTACTTACAGGAAAACAATAAAGTCACAATAGACAAACACCAAAGCTTTTACTGTGGAGATGCGGCCGGACGTCCTGCAAATTGGGCTCCAAATAAAAAAAAGGACCATTCAATGGCAGATAGACTACTGGCTGAAAATGTTGGAGTTAAGTTCTACACGCCAGAAGAGTACTTTCTTGGTTCTAAGTTGCGGGTGAAGTATGAGGAGCCATCATTCAAGCCAAAGAGTCTAAAACCATACCAGTTTGATATCAACCTTATGGTGAAAGTGCAGGAGGTAATATAATAGTTGAATTACAAAGGTACTATTGCTTATTAGACCTGACTGAGAATATTTCTTATGCATGTAGGTATAATTGGCGGTTGTTCAGTATTATCAAGATTCATCATTGCTCTGCCCAATTTGTGTCTCCTTTTCTATAGTATGAATATTAGTTTCTAAACAATGCCCCATGCTGGTTTGGGACGTAAATAATGCAAAAGAGCTGCCGTTCATATCATTATGTCATAGGAGGCGACTAAGGGACTATAGGACAATGGAATATGTTGGGCGATAGGATAAGATTACAACACAAATCTTCATGTACAAAGTGACCTTGGAGATATAATAGTGTCCAAGGTTCAGTCCAGCCCGAAAGGGATTAGAGGACGTGAATGTATAATATGTATGTCTAAACAATGCAAGGAGGCTTGAGTGTATTAGTTTAGCCTCATAAAGTAACAAAATAAAGAGAGATTTTTATATTAATTTACAGATATTACTCTTAGTGGGTTACCCAGCGAGTGGAAAATCAACTCTAGCAAATGAGATAGCGACAAGATCAGTTGGCAGATACGCAGTCGTTTGCAGAGATAGCCTTGGTGCCTGGCAGAAATGTTTATCCATTGCCAAGAATCACTTACAGGTGATTACATACTTATACAATTATAAATGAAGAAAAAAAATCAGAGTATGTATTTAATAGGTGCATATATGAGACAAGTGAAAGTAGTATGTCAAGATCAGAAAAATAGGGAAAAATATAATCCAACCCACAGTTAATCATATAGTCTGTAGCCTTTGTAATAGTTAGCGTAGAATGCGGCCGTGAAGGGGCGATGTCTATTGGGTTTTCTTAAGAATACGCATGTTTTCTAACAATGATAACCATTATGTGTTTGATGTTTTTCCTTGCTACACAAAAAGAATGTTATGTAGTTGCCGTTCTTCCTCGGAGGTCGTAGGAAGCAACTAAGGAACATGGAGTATACGTAATCTATTCTACGACGATCGTTAAAGAATCTGTCACCAATGTTCCATTATAACATCACAACCATGATATTCATGCTAAATAGTAACCTATGTGTCCAAGGTTCGGTCACCCCAAAAGAGTTGAAAGGATGTGAAGTACATATCTGTAAAAAACCATCATAATGCTGCATTGATGGTGGTTGCCATTCAACTCCATACTATCCTGAAAGGGTTGAAACTTAGTCTATAAATACGTATGTAAAATGTTATTATAAATATATAATATAATTGTTACTATAAGTAAATGTGTATATGTATGTAAATTGTTACTATGCCCACATTTCCAGGCCGGTAAAAGCGTGATCGTAGACTCGACCAACCCCGACGTGGAGTCTCGCAGTCGCTGGATAGAGTTAGCGAAGGCTCAACGGGTGCCTTGCCGCTGTCTCGTCATGCAAGTGGATTTGCAGCACGCCAGACATAATAACAAGTTCAGGGAACTTATGAAGAGCTCGCATCTGCCTGTCACTGATGTTGTGTTCTATTCTTATAGGTGAGTGGGGCATTTATGTGGGGATGAATGGTTTATACTGAGTAATATTGCAAGGGAGTGGTTGTAACGTGTTTAGTTGTATACCTTTGCAACAATTATCCGACATATGACTAAACAGCATGTGTATATAATTAACTTTCAGGCTGTGGATAAAAATACGCGATTCTCTGATTACTTCCCTAGGGATTATGTTCGTGAAATTATTTTTATTATGTTTGTTCATCTTTCATCAAAACACAGCTGGGATAAACCGGTGCTTTCAAGTTAATATCAAACGTAACACGTAGCATTTTTTCGTACGTAGTATTCTTAGGGTGTTGTAGATATTGATGGGGATAGTATAATTACAACACAAATAGATAAATCTATAGGCGGACTATTGAGCTTTGGCTTTGGGTTTTATAAAACCGATTAATGTTAATTTATATTAAGATGTTAATTCAATATCTTTTACATTTTCATTTAAATTTTTTTACAGGAAAAAGTTTGTTGAGCCGTCTTTATCGGAAGGTTTTAGCGAAGTAGTCCCCGTCCATTTTGCAATGAATTTCTCCAATCCATTCGAAGAAAAATTGTACAAGATGCATCTGTTAGAAAAGTAATAGGACCTTAATGAATTTAAATAAAAAAAAGAATGTTTTAAATAAAAATGTAAAATATTTTTTTATTTTTTGTACGGGCTTCTTAATCATGCTAGTTTGTTCAATATAGGATTCCTTAGCAATAAACAAAAAGATTCTTTACATAGTCAGCATTGTGTAAGTTTGCCTACATAAAAACACATTCTTTGACGAGGATATTGGCAAAGCTTTGGCCATACAAAAGAATAGAGAATAAAAAAAAACCCATAGCCAAATTATGATAAATGTGACTGATGGATTAATATGTTCCTAAGTTTCTGTCTAGTTCTTTAGGAGACAATAAATATGATGTTGAAAGAATATCCGGGTTTACAAATACTTTAATAATTAAATGACACGTAGGCAGTAGAGATATATGGTTTTTGGATGGAATAATGTTAAAATTAAGATGTGATACTGGTATAAATAAAAAAGTTTTTATTTTGTTTAGCAATGAATTTTATTTCATAACTACATGAGGCACTTAACATATTTATATCTTTTTATTCATACCTACATATATATCTTTATTACAATCATATTTTGCATTAATTGGTAATAGAAGTGATTTAAAAGAGTAAGGAATATGTACTTACAATGTTTGGATATTACTTAAATATTATAAAATATAAAATAAATGCAGGTACAAGTATGTATATAGGCATGGTAGCTTCTCCAATGTAAAAATAGACCATGTATTATCTTTATAATAAATCTGGATATGATATCAATAAAACAATCATTTATGAAATCAATCAATACAGCAGGTAATGTGGCAATCTAACATATAAAAATAAATCGACCATGATATTATTTTTATTTTTACTTTATACTGACTCCATAACCAATTGCTTATCTACTTATGCTTGTCGAATGGACGGATTTAGTACTAAGTGTTTAATCTTCTGAACTTTTCTAATAATTTGAACTTAACACTAATAAGGCGACTTAAGCTTATGTAGATTTGGCTTCAAGCTACTAATTCAATTACAACATCCATATTCATAATAAATATACATCAGATATCTAATTAACAAAGCAAATATCAATCACAATTTCTTTGCAGCTAGCTTACAATCGAATCGTGCTACTGCCAATAACTTTTAGTAATTTGGATAAGTAATAATTTTGCTATTAATTTATTAAAGATTTTTTATGATACAGTGGAGAGAAACATCTTAAGATAAAGTGAAAATATAATATTATGTTATAATAACTAACGTGATATTGAGGTATAATTGAAATTTTAACGTATTATATTTTATTAGTTTATGACAATATTTTATCTCGGTGGACTCCTTTTTATACTAACGCGTTAGTGATGTCGTAAGGTCCACCACTTATTTATTTAGTTGCTTCTTATATAACTTCTACTAAGTTGTTTGGAAAGCAATGCTTTTATTAATGTTAACAACATTGTATTGTCATAACAATAGAAAACATAACATTCGTAGTTTCTAACCGTAATTATAATAAATAAAAATAAGATATTTTATTTTAAATTTCTAGCCCTAATGGTAAGGGAAATAGGGTATGATGAAGACTAGCTTTGATTTTAAAGAAATGTCTATGCATGGAACGGCTCTTCGTCTTCCGAATTGGCTCCTTCGTCATCAATGAGGTTTTCCAGACTCGAATCCGAGTCGATTTCCTGTCATCTGTGAATGAAAAGATTAATTAGTAAAACCATTACGAGATTTTAAAGAAAAGGGCTTTATTTGTTGAAAACGTTTGACCAACCGTTATTATAATTAGAATATGATATAACTTGCGTGTTAAAATTTGAACATTGGAACCCATACGCCGAAATAGACTTTTATCCGAATACCTACTGCATTTATTTCGACGATAAAATATTTATATTTAATAGTCTTCCTCTACCCAATAAAAAGCCGTAAAAACAGCATAATATTGCTGAATAAGTGGTGTATGGATGTAAAAAGTATTATGATGAAATCAAACATTACATCATTGATCACTCCTCATCTTAGAACGGGGCGCATATTTATGTACCTTTTCCGATTGAATATAACAACGTCACCTGGTTATATAAACGGCATCCACACGAGCAAGTCGGGAGCTGGCGTGAGCTACGTCTGCCTCTTCAAGCTTCCGCTTCTCAATGATAGTCCTGGCTTGGTGCACAGCCAAGTCGCCACACCATCGGTCGCAACGAGCGTAAATTACCACACCTGATAAATAAAAATTTCTTAAGATATTTTGATTCATATCAATCAATCAATTGAAGAGCTATTATACTCTTCCCAAAAATTCACAATAATCTGTCTTCAACAACAGGCTGAATGTAACAACATCCTAATGTATTGAAAAGTTTGATAAGTTGGATTTTTGGAAAATTTCTTTGGGGATATATCAGTAAATACTAGTACATACCAGCCGCAGCAAACAGCAGTATCGCTGGCCAGGAATCCAGAAGCAATGGTGTCAGGAATAGTAAGGAAGCCAATAGAGTGAAAGGTCCTTCTAGGCTTTGACCGGACCTTACACCTAGTTGGTGAGCCGGCTGAATAGCGCTAACCAGAAGCCCTAGGATCCATACTGTAAATAAAAAGTTCGAATTTATAGTCTTGGCTTGATTATGTAGACGTTTGATCTATGAATGGGGATGATATTTAGACAGTAAGTAAGCTATCATGATTTATCGGAGTTTTCTCTGGATTAAACAAATTCAAGGACATATGTTTATTTAGAAGAACATTTTTCAGTTTAGTATTAGGTAGTGTGTCTTCAATGACTTAAGACTTAAGGCTAACTGCCTTTTAGCATTTTATAAAAAGCACATTTCTAAAACAGGTATATTTATTATAATATTTAATTGAATGCCGAGTGAAAACGTCGTGATGAAACCTACCTATCTAGAAATAGGTCATTGTAATCATACGATGATAAATTTGTTGAATATAGTGTGACCAAACACCTTTGCTATGCTTAGTTGGTGGTGAACAATCTCTGAAGAACGCCAACGGGTTATACGATCATGAATATATACCTACATATTTTCATTTAACTAATTTTTTTTACTCACATGGTACTCCACTGATATACATGGCCAACCGGAGTTTCTCATTGCAGAACGCTGTAGCTATTAAGGCACAAGCGAGTAGTTGTATCACCGCCCCCAGCAGCCGCGAGCCTTGCCCCTCTCACAGTGGGCGGTATTGGAATAGTCGCTTCGGGAGTTGCGGTTACCACCTGTAAGCAGAAGTAGAAGATAGTGTTGTATATGTCAGTGATTAGCGTCGTTCAAGTTATAATGTATAACCGATTTTTCCACTAGTACAAAAATGCCTTGTAGTCAGTGTTTAGGAGATGTACAAATTAAAAGTTTCATCGTCCTTTAAAACTTAGACTGACTTTATAACTTTCATAATTGCTTGACTTTTGATATGAGAATGTATATTAGGAATACACAATAAGCCTCCAAGGTTATCAAACTTTAATGAAATGGAACCCCTTACGAGTTTTGGAAAAGTTAGCATTATGTTGCTAAGGAATCGAAAGTTATTTCAACCCTTATCAGTAGGTATGTTACTATACATGCTTTTTCTAAAGAGTATGATATTTGGGTACCTACATGAACTGTATCTCGATACTCCTTGACAACTGCATCGATATCAGTAGAATCATCACCCGAACTCAGATCCCCATCACTAGCCTCAGCATCAGAAGGAAGGGCTCCTTCCACTTCTTTGTTCATACTAACAGTGCTGGCTTGATCGATGTCGTCTGTCACACAAGAGGCATATTCGTCGAGAAGAAGACATTCACGTTCTTCGGTTTCTAAAATAGTATAATACTGCTATACTTTCCATAGGTGGGAAAAAACAATGTAAGTACTGGTAAATCTAAATTTTTAGCCGCTTTAGAATTGGTATAAAGTTTGAATTTTGGCTTCAAATTGGATTGGATTTAATGAATAACGTATTAATGTAATGGTATAGTATAGTAAGTGTTATTGCTGTGCACAGTTAAAAGATAATTATAAAATAATAAAGCAGTTCTTCTTACCTTTTGTTACTTTAGATTTGATGCTTTCTAAAGTTTTAGTTGGTCTCAAAGCGGACTTGTAAAACCACAAATATCTCATGGAACTAATGCTTGAAGGAATAGCAGCTTTTGGGCGACTCGTTCCTGCACTTTCCAGTCTTTTGTACTCTACATCTGCAAGTAAATAAAACATAAGCTTTATTATACGAAGCTGCACATACACCTCACTCATTTACAAAAAATATTATCAATTGGGGAGTACTCCAAGGTTCACGTAAGCTATATTGCGGAGGAAGTAAAACGTATATTGACAACAACAATAACAAAACTTATATTAAGCCTCCTAAGCAACGGGACAAAAGGAAGTTTTATTAAGCAAATATCGATTTTTACATACAACATCAATTATTATATACGTTCATGTCCTTTAGATCCTCTTGGTCACTTTTTAGCGTCAATATTGGGGTTGTGATTTCAAAAGGCAACATTGGTTGTTAGCCCATCGCCAATAAATTCCATTGACCTTTAGCCGCCTCCTACAACATACCGGAAAGAATGGCAGCTAGTTAGCATTCTTTTTACGCCCCAAAACTTTTTTTATCCCTTGCGAGGTAGTCAGGCGTTCTTGTGTCTTTTCATCTATGCATTTTCGTAGTTATATAGAACCACTTGAACCTGTTTGTTACATTATTAAGCACTGATTGAATATTCACCTCCAGCCTCTATTTGTTCGGAGGTGGGCACGCATCTCAGGATGAGGAACTGTACCGCTTGGATTGCGATGCCCATCAGGTGACTCGCGTTCATCAGGGTGATCATGTGGGATAACGGACACGCGAACGCTAGGATCGCTGCCAAACTACCTGTAATTGGAATTTATACTCGTATTGGCTTATATATACTAGTTTTTAATTTCTAAAAAAGTGAAGTATACATTACTCACAATTATTTCCGAACATGGGTATCTCTTATCTCTTCTAATATTTCGAGATGGAAAAAACCTCGGAGAAAAATAATAAAATGCTTTACTTTCGGAGACACTACATGTTATAATTTTTAGCTTTACAGGAGTATTTTAGTTTAACCATATGGAATTTTAGTGGACGTTTGTTACCCTATCGCCCAATACATTCCATTAATCCCTAGTCCTTTAGTAACCTTCTACGACATGAGAAGATACGTAGCTAGTTATAACTTTTTTCTTACCTCCAGTAAAAACAGCAAGCACATGACTTCCCGTAGTAGTGCTCTCATATGTCATAGATCTGGTGAGGACTTTCCATTCTGGTGAAGCCAGTTCCACCAGAATAGAGAATAGCATAGGACACAGTTCAGTCAGAGCCAGACTGATGGCTGCCACGGTGACTGCAGCAATGATGGGACATATCCAATTGACTGTTCTTGATTCGATCAGTGTCATAGCTGGAATCGCGGCTACCACACTGTTCCTATTGGGAGAAGAAATAGAATATATTTTCGTACTATAATATATAGGTTAAAACTATTGATGTCAAAGAGTAAGTAAAGGACTTTAGATATCCTTGACGCAGTATGTCTAAGTATAAACAACACTTTAATTAATAAATACAGATGTTTTGTTCAATATAATTAGCACTTTCATTCATGAAGACAGATTACAAGAGGGTCCACTAAAGTAGATTTCATTCTGTTTTAAATAAAAAAAAACCAAAAGCGTCTTAGTTAACACACTGGAAAAAATTACTGGTCTAGTATATAGAAACTTTGTTATTTCGAACATATATTTGAACTTGAAAGTTTCTCATTTGTTTTTTATTTGAATCTAAATTTCATAACACGTTTGTAATACGTAAATTAGTGTTACATAAAAAAGGTCTTACCCTTTCAAAAGGTTGCTATACAGGAAGCACAAGCAGGCAAGAACCAGAGTAGGTAACCCTATGATGAGTAACACGTGTTTCTTCAAGCTCATGCCCTGCTTCGGAGGTGACGTAGGACTCAAGGCGTATGTGATAGGTGCTGCGGCTGCTGTAAGCTGAAACGTTACAAGTAGTTTCAGTTATATTCAATAAACAACTTCACACAACATGTGGCAACCCTAATATTCATGCTAAAAAGTGACTTAGGAGATAGGAGATTTTGTGTTTCCGAGGTTCTGTCCACCCCAAAGGGATTAAGGGATGTGATTAAATATATGTTAATGTATATTCAATAAATACTGCAAGTGCGTGAGAATGGGATTTAAAACAAATTGATATTTTTATTTAAGGCTATTAATTATAATGACGCTAAGATTTGGCTTCAGTTAGCTTAGAATTAGCAGTTTCGGTGAAGAATAATCGTCACCGTTGTAAAGTCAATGTTGAAAGGCTTTATTTTGATTCAATATATGTAAAAGTTATATGTGTATATGTAGTATATTTACTCTAGAACTTACCTCGTAAATAGTCAACGGTATCACCATTTTAATATTGGCTATATCCAAGTTTATGAGACCGAAGATAGCAAAGAATTGACTGAATATGTAGAGTATTATCAACAACATGAACGTGAACATTACGCTTTCCTGAAAGAAATAAAAAAAGGAATACAATAAAAACATGTCATAGATAGACAGACACTCACGACCATAATCTCCAAAAGAGCTTCGGTTGGTGGAATTTGTGGATAAAGACAACGAAATTATTATTTTAAAAAATCTTGTCTAATTAATGTTGGGCGGCCTATGGCCTCGGTACGATGTGCAATAAAAAAAAAACTGTTTATTATTGTATTTTCCAATTGAGTATCTAACCAATTAACACTACTATTAACAAAACAATAACCGATGACCTCAAGAAGGTCGATGGTAGTGGCTGGATGAGGGCCACGAATGATCGTGTTTTGTGGCGTACCCTTGGAGAGGCCTACGTCCAGCAGTGGACTAGTATAGGCTGATTGATTGATAACAAAAGAAGCTAAATCAAATTAGGCCCACATACCTCCAATCCACACATGTACATCCCACACACAACGAGCACAACAGTAACTCCTAGAACATCAGGCCACGGCTCTCCTAAAGACCTCGTCTCGTATCCAAACAGCCACCGTCTCGTTCTCCCCTCCGTCACATGATCGGCTGTAGCACTTAGTATCCTGGCACACAAAGCTACAGCCACTAAATGTGACAGGAATGTCATCCAGAGCATCATGAAGTCGGAGAAGGAACGAAGGTTTCGCTCCCTTCTGCCGCGGCTGGTTTTTAAAGGTGGCAGGATTTCTGATAGTTTTGTTCTGTCTCTGTGGGTTAGGCCTGAAATAATAGTTTAATAAGAATGTAGTGTTAGTGATGCAGGTCTTGAATAGAATGTGAAGTCTGTTATTTTAAGAAAGACTCAACACGGCAAATCGTAAATCGTCGACTAATGATTTAATTTTTTGGAAATATTGTTATGATGAGTAGTTTTATTAAATTTAACGTGTTACACTCCAGAACTTTTGGTTGAGTTCCTTCAGCAAGAAAATTGCGATGATTTTCGGTCCCTTAAAACCATTTGTTTTACCCATGGTCTTAAAAAAACTTAGCTTATCAATGTCTTAATATAAAAGTTCCCACTTCATCTATTTGCATTACAAAGCTCTTACTCATTCAAATATACCCTTAAAAAACACTATATAAGACCTTAAACCTAAGATCTTACCTCTACTAGTCAAATCAAATCTACTTACATGACACAGCCGTGTAAGCCCCTAAGAGTACGACAGCGATCATGGCGCAGTAACTGGAATTAACCGCAGCGAGGGGCGCCAGAAGCAAGGTGCCCAAAGTCCATCTGGCTCCATAGGCGTCGTTGCCGTACAGGGTCTTTAGAGATCCGGGCTTTGGTTGCAACATCTCCATTGTAGCTGAAATTGATGTAATTCGACGTTAATGGTATACATTTGAGTATATATTTCTTAAATATACGTTGACTAGTACACTTAACATAATCCTTAATTGAACTCACAAAGGGGCTAGTTCAATTGGTGTTATATTCTCACAAATATTGTTATATTATATTATTATGAAACTAGAATGATTAATATTTGACATAATATTGATGGTACAAGTATGATGAGAATTCTTGGAGAATGTATTAATTTCAAGGTAAAACTATATTTATTTAACGGGCTGGTTATTATTTTAATTTAGTTGAGGATATTATTTTTATCTTAAGTTCTGTGATTTAGAGGTATACGATATGTAAATTGTACTTACCAGGTTATGTGTTTTTAAGATTTACAACCAATACGTATATTTTTTAAATACTAAGCCATACTTGAAGAACATTATCTTCTATATCTACTATAACACACTGTTCTGAAAATATCTTCAAATATTATATGTTCTGCGTAATATCAACACTACAAGTTCACGATACGACTTGGTGTACGAACGAAAAATCGATAATTTCGACTAGAGTAGGGTAACCAAGGCTTTGGTTAACAAATGACATATTCCATTTTTATAAATATAGTAATTCGTGTTTAGTAACGTATAAGATTTAAAAAGGTTATGTGGGTCTATAATAGGCATATTATATTAAATAATATGGTATTGAGATTTTTTTTGTGTATTGTGTAATTCGGAACGTAAGATTTCAGCTAAGTAAACTTTGTAAATTCATAAGGGATGTAATATGTAAACTTTTGATGATAATGAATCTAATGCTAAATAAAACAGCAGAATATATATTATACATATTTTTTTCAAAACTGATAGTCATACTAATATTTTATTTTATTAGGACATTAGTAAGGTTTCATGAATTAGTCGGGGTGATTTGCTATTCAAACTTAATAGCTATCAAATGTTTTGTGATAAAAACCTGAACATAAAAAAATGTTCTCCTTATATTGGTTACAACAAATGTATATTTAACTATAACTTCCTATTCTTTAATTAAAAGGTTTGTGTTACTTTAGTTACAAACTATTGCCCACGACATAGAGCATATTGCATCTTCTAAAAACGTTCCTTAAAATATCTGTAACATAGAATAAAATTAGTTTAAAATCACAACAAGATTACTAAGTCGTAGGAGACGACCAAGGGACTAGCAGTAGAATATAGAGGCGTTGAGTTAGCGGCCTGTCACTAATATTTCATCAGACTGACATTACTATCCCAATAATTTCCCTAAATAATTATCTCACGACAACGTTACTGACTAAAGTATTTAACGAAATAGCGAACCACTTCATTGAGCTAGACAAGTCAATATGTCTCTAACTAAACGACGAACTAACCATTGTAAGTAGATGAATTATAGCGCTTAAGCATTAGAGCTAAAGTCTAAACCTAAAACACGTAGGCGTGCCTGATAGACATACCCTGTATATTATCTGTGTCCACACGAAAGGGTAGAGTACCCGCCACACAAGGTGGCAGTAGCCAAACTTGGAACTAAATTTGACGTTTCCGCCATTGCGTGTTATTTTGTATGAAAGGTAAATTTAGTATTACCAGCGTTGTGTTTTTTGCCCACTCTTTGTAATTTTTATGTTTGTTAAGGGTGATTATAATAAATTGATTTCTGGAGTTTCTTGTTAGTTCTTCTCCAAGGGTCTCCGCTGAACTTCTTCTTCTCAATCGTTACGCTCTTATCAGAGCGGTCGTGGTCTTCATGACGTGGCATCTTGAGCAGCCGAAATGGTTGGTGAACTAACCTCGGTAAAAATATGTAAAGACAATGCTCAGTGCCATGTTTGAAATAGTTTTTTTACATACATACATACACATCACGCCTGATTCCCTGTAGAGGGGTAGGCAGAGATCACGGATCCCCATTTGTCCCGATCCTGACAGACCACTTTCGCTTCATTGACATTCATACATTCTCTAATACACTCTCGGCGGTTATAGGTACTCCTAACGTCACCTTTTTTCAATATAGCGTCTATCAGACTGTTACATATATGTCTTATTAGGCCGGCCCCTACGTAACCGCCCTTCCACTTCACTCATATATATTACTTTTGTCAATATATAGTTTTTTTAATTTGTACTTAGATCATAAAATAACTTTCAAAGAGAGCTTATGATAGGGCCTATTTTGAATAAAAATATTTTGACTTTTGACTTTGGTATATTAATTTGTTTTATTTGAGTTTATAGCTCTGCAACCAAAGATCGTTACAAATGAAACCTCAATATAATGTATCGAGCCGTATGGCACAGTGAGTGCTAGTTTTGGCGTGTTTACTGGCAACACTGGATTACGCGACTGTGGCGACGCCTCCAACTGCCACCTTATGTGGCGGGTACTCTACATCTCTCCAGACAAGACGTTGATTTGAATAATCTCTGTGTACTGGCCATAGCTTAATTTGAAAATGAATACTAAATTCGTATTATATGTGATAGTAATTATGGTTGTCTCCATAATTATGGTGGAAGCTTTGCCGTATGGAGCGAGGAATATTGATTATGTGAGTTTTAAATTATTATTTAATCTTTATTACAAATAAATCTACGACATAATTTTTCATTATAATTATTATCGTAGATTTATTTTAACTTAAAGTGACAATTAAATAAATAACCATTGCAATAAAACTCCTTCGAAAGTACGAGTGAGTGAAGTGTTAATGATTTTTTAAATACAGAGTAAATAAAATCATTTTTAATATTTTTATTTAGTTGCAAAATTAATCAATGATGACAAATGTGTTATTCCAGGATTTGTTTGAAAAAAAAATACAACTATGGGTTGCGGATTATATCCCTTTCGGGATGTACAGGAGGTCGGAGATAAACTTCTTTGACTATCTATAGTTTTACTTGATTTAAAAAAGAATAAAATTGGTTATTTATGGTTGCTTTATAATTAGGATAAAAATTATATTCATCCCCAGTTACTATAACACGCTATGTAATACCCTAGTATCCTATGTTCCCCCTAATGTTTATATGTAGGTTCGTACCAGCTTTTGCACAGTATAGATATGTATAAGAGCATTGAACTCTTACTTTATACAGGCAATAAGTTACACTTATCTTTAACCCAGTCAACTTGTGTTGATCACGTAATAGCATCGAGAGAGTACTCGTCGGCTTCCTGTTTGCACTTTCGACGCATTATATGAAAATTTGTGTATGACGGTTGGATATCCTTTATATGTTCCTGAGTTTACTTTGTTTGTCCGTCTAGAATGTACTCTTTACAGCAACATCGAATTTGGTAATATAATTACGTACAGAACATATTTTCATACCTCTAAGGGGATAGGCAGAGACTATCAATTGCCACCTGGAACGATCCTGACAAATCTCCCTTGCTTCACTCACACCCCTTTCTTCTCACACACCTTCTCATAAATGCTCTTCTTATTTTCACATTGCAAATAATACCACCGTATAATATTACAGTAACGTATACACATTAACGTATATATAAGTGAAAACAGTACATTGGTATTTTTATAATAACTATGACATGGGAACTATCGATTAGTCTTAAACGAGTAACAATAACCTTACTTAATAAGCGTAAATTGCTAAAAGACACTGGTACTATGAACGCTTCATTTTAAAGAAAAGAACCGGATAGAACAAGAACGAAAATAGCTAACGTTATTTTTCTGTTTCAATATTGAAAGGTTTTCTGAATTTATGCCTCATAAATTTGTTCCAGATGGAAGCAATCCGTAGAATGCAAAAGGTGCCCCAATGGCATTGCATGAGATACAGGAGGTTTCAACTCCACGGCCCTTGCAGTCGATGGTGGTCTATGAGGAGGCATTAGATCTGGACCTGGTCAAAATTATTCTTAAAGGTTTCTAAATATGGTTAATGTAGGTTTCTATGGGTTAATGTTAGAGGGAGTTTAATAGTGTAATGTTTCTAATGTTGTAGTACATTGCTACTTTCTACATGTAAAATATATAATGTGATTATTCAAAACTGGTTAGCGATTTATTATGTGAATAAACTTTGATGTAATTTTAAATAACAATGTATTTTTATGCAATATATTAATCTAGATTTAAGGAGCAATGTATTTTTTAGAATTTGTGAATATTTTGATTTAAATAAAATATTTACCTACAGATGTATTTTGACTTATAATTGCTACTTTAATTTGTTTTTAATCCAAAAATAAAATATAATTCAATGAGGAGTATACCTTATGACCTGTTCATACATCACCCGTATGTATTATTCAAAACGATATTGATTCGGACTTTGCGTGACGTTACATTCATAAATAAAAAGTGCCAAGAAAGCTATTGTTTCATACACTGTTACTACAAACGGAATAGTTTCAAATCATTACGTAATCTTACAAGGTTCAAGAATCTAGTATGAGTAGCATCAATTCAGTTCGCACTAATTTGTGTGACGTGTCTATTAACTGCATACTTACTTGTATTATAAATGGACCCGTATCAGAGTAAACAGCTGTTAGTCATTGCAATGTCCTACTCATATGAATGACCTAGTTATGTGACTAGGAGAGGAAAATAACTGGGCAGAACATAACGAATAGAGATATGGATGGTATACCCCTATTAATGTAATACATAAGCAAGCAATAAATTGAATAATACTATAAGGAGCGAACCTAGCAACGTAACTAGGGAACTAGAAGAAAATTATTTTAAAATTGCTTATAACTCCAAATAAAATATAAGCCCATGTAACATTAAGAAGACCACCCCTGCCATCTATTGTGTGTGTTTTATGATAGTGCCGGCTCTTTTATTTGTGTTTGCTACACTCTTCAACAAAATAAAAGCGTTTATTATTGATTGCTGCTGTGTGGGGTTGCTAGGCGCCTGACCAATATCAACCAGCCAATGAGAGAGGGAATCAGATCCAGAGAAAAGCAAATTGGAAGATTCCTATTGGTGGTTGTTTTGAAGCTGCGTCAGTGCCTGCGCACTGTGCTTGTTTTTAAATATTTGGTTTTTAGTTTTTTGTATATAATGTAAATATTTACCTTTTAGAATCTTTATGTTTTTTTAAGTTTTATTAATATTTTTAAGTATAACCAATTTAATGTTGAAAAATGATATAAGTGCCGAGCCTCTGTCAGGAGCTGTGCCCGCGCCGCTATCACAATTAGAAAAATGCCTCCATTGTTCTCAGCCACGGTTTTTTTAAAGGTAAGCACGGTCTTAATATTCACATATCCAAATGCCATAAACACCTCCACAACCTACCAAGTTCATTGCCCACTACAGCTACTTCGATCAATTCCTCAAATTTTCATACAACATCCACCCTTTGGAAAACATTAGGAAAATTGAAATCATCCATTCCTTTAATAAAAAGAATACCCAAAGGAGCCCGAGTATCCGTCGCCAAATCATTGTCCAATACTTTGAAAAACGTGGTTGACAACAATGATGTTAATAGTTGGAAAAATTTCTTTTTATTCTCATATAGCACTCTCCATATAGCATCAAATTCGAAATCAGCCTCGCAATCCATAAAAGATAACTGCAATAACCATTTGGAAATACCACTTTTACACAAAACAAAACAGAAACCTTTTAATATAAAAAATAAAATAAAAAGTAAAATAGCCGATGGAGACGTTAGCGGTGCAGCGCGTTTGTTATTTTCTAATGATAGCATTGCTCCTGACTGCCCTGAAACGCTCCAATCTTTGCAGGACAAGCATCCACCTTCGAAGGGTAGCCTGGGTGAGCCAGATCCGTCGGCCTTCTCTTCGCCCCAGCACGAGGCAACGGCGCAGGAGGTGCTCGAGGCGGTCCTGTCGTTCAGGAGTGGCTCGGCTGGTGGCCTCGATGGCCTAACGCCTCAACACCTGAAGGATTTATTGTGTGGGGCCGTCGGGGTCACTGGTGAGGCCCTCCTGGCGCAGCTGACGCGGCTCGTGAACCTCATGCTGGCGGGCAAAGTATGTGGGGAGGTCACGGACTTGCTTTACGGGGCAAGTCTGTGTGCTTTGAAGAAGAAGGATGGTGGTATACGGCCCATTGCAGTCGGCAACACTATACGCCGCGTTGTGTCAAAGATCTGCTGTCGCCATATTGCACCAATTATCGGGCCTTATTTTGAACCCACACAATTGGGATTTGGCACGCGCGGTGGGTGTGAAGCTGCAGTGCATGCTGCGCGCACATTTTGCGAGCATGGCTCGGGTGAGGTCCTTTTGAAGGTTGACGTCAAGAATGCTTTCAACTCGGTAGATAGGGCTGCCTTGTTGGATCAGGTGAAAGAGAAAGTACCCAACATTTATAATTACATTTGGCAAAGTTATGGAAATCCATCAAAATTAATTTATAATCAAAATTTAATATATTCGTGTACTGGATGTCAACAAGGTGACCCTCTTGGTCCGGCTTTGTTCAGCCTGGCAATCCATCCACATATTGAGGCTCTTACGTCGGGGCTTCAATGTGTGGTATCTGGACGATGGTACTATAGGAGGCGAAGCGACTGCCGTTCTAAGGGATTTAGAAAAAATTCAAAACAGTTTCTCATCTTTCGGTTTATCTCTAAATTCATCTAAATGCAAATTTTCATCAATAATGCCATTCCAAACGAGACAAAACTCAACATCATTGAAAAATTTGAATCAATAGCACCGGGTATTAAAATTTTGGATAAAAGTTCGCTTCTCCTCCTTTGTGCCCCTTTGAACTCCGAATCATCCGCTGCCTTCATCGATACAAAAATGAAAAAAATCCTCGAATCGACTTCAATTTTAGAATCCATTAACCCTCATTTGGCTTATACAATTATTATATTTTGTTTATTCGTTCCTAAATTTACATATTATCTCAGATGTTCAGAACTTTGGCGAAATATATCGGCTTTAAATCATTTAGATTCCCTTCTACGTGAAACACTTTCGAAGATTCTAAATTTAAATTTTGATGATGGCAGTTGGACCCAGGCCACTTTACCAATTCGGTTTGGTGGTCTTGGGATTCGGAGTGCGTCCAGTGTTGCTTTGCCAGCATTTCTGTCTTCGGCGCATGCTACTCAGGGACTGCATGCAAAAATTATTCACGGGGCTTTGGGTTCGGTGCAGACGTCGGGTTTGTCCGATGCCAGAATTGTCTTGGCTGTCTCTGCTGGGGCAGGATGCCGAGCTTCCGTCAGGGGCCGTTTTTCAGAGGTCCTGGGATGATCCACTGTGAAGGCAGATTCAATTGTCCATAATTAATTCTGCTTCTAGTCCTGCACAGCGGGCGCGTCTCCGGGCTGCGGCTGAGCCTGAATCGGGGCTTTGGTTGAATGCATTGCCGTCTGAGAAGATTGGGACGCTTCTAGATGGAACTACTTTCTGTCTGGGTGTGGGTTTGAGGCTCGGCGTAAGGATTAACGAGGTTCATCGCTGTGGTTGTGGGGCACGTGTTGACGAGTTTGGCCACCACGGGTTGTCTTGCCAGCGAAGCGCTGGTCGTCTGTCTCGACACTCAGCATTAAATGATATTATTCGTCGGGCCCTTGTCACCGCTCGTGTGCCGGCGGTGCTTGAGCCATGTGGCTTGGCACCTGAGGATGGCAAGAGACCTGATGGAATGTCTTTGATGCCTTGGAAGAATGGCAGGGCACTTGTTTGGGACGCCACGTGCGTCGACACTTTGGCGCCTTGCTATTTGTCCAAGTCTGAGGTTGAGGCGGGAGCTGCGGCGGCGCTGGCTGAGAGTTTCAAGCGGCGAAAATATGGAAATTTAGTCAATGACTACTTTTTCGTTCCTTTCGCCGTTGAAACTCTTGGCACGTGGGGAGGCGAGGCACGACGTTTTGTAAAGGAGGTGTCTGTTCGCCTCTCCGAGGCCTGTGGTGATCCAAAGGCTGGCACTTACCTTGGCCAACGCATTAGTTTGGCCATTCAGAGAGGTAATGTTGCCAGTTTGTTGGGGACCGTGCCTTTCTCTGACAGCGATGAGTTAAAGGAGATATTTTTCCTTTAAAGTTTTATTTTATTTGTTTTCGTTTTTTTTATTATTATTATTGTAAATAATAGTTTTATTTTGAATTGATTAAATAAAGACAGTGAAAATTAATGTTAAAAAAAAAAGCAAGCAATATACATACTTCACCGGAGTAGTTGTAGAATCGCGGTTCCACCATTAAAATTACGGAAAAAGTCATAATAAGCACTTTTCACGAAATCTTTTAGTATTGTAACTAATTTGTTAGATGGTGACTCAGTCATGCTTTTCTCAAATACAAGCAGGATTCCTCATAGAGTGAAAATGTACATGGAATAAAAGGACTAAACCTTATCTTTGTGTTGTATGGTCGAAATATTTGGATGGTTTTATAGTTTCCGAATTATTTGGCTCATCTACTGCACCACATTTAGTGTATGTACACTTTAGGTACAAACAAGACAAAGAAACTTTATTTGTGACACATGCGTGAATAGGGTGTATAATTCAATTGTACAATGAAAAAGCATAAGTGATTGTACAGTTATTTATTATTTCAATAATTAGGGCCTGTTATATTGCCTTCGTTTTCTGGATAAATCCATTTGTAAGTATCCATTGTTTTTAACATCACGCTTCCTGGCACGTTCCTTGGCGATGTTACTAATGTACCGTACGGTAAAAAAGAACAACAATTCCACGAAACTCAATAAGCTTGCACCTACAAACAACCCTGTTGTGCCACCGATTGATACTGAAAACAAGAAAACAACCGATTGATAAATATTGAAATAGGAATACGTGAAACGAGTTGTGAATTTTTTTTCTGTGATATCGCATCTGTTAGACAAAACCGCCAAATGTTAATCCTAGAGATCCCGCCACATAAGCTGGCAGTAGCCAAACTTGGAACTAAATTTGACGTTTCCGCAATTGCGTGTTATTTTGTATGAAAGGTAAATTTAGTATTACCAGCGTTGTGTTTTTTGCCCACTCTTTGTAATTTTTATGTTTGTTAAGGGTGATTATAATAAATTGATTTCCGGAGTTTCTTGTAAGTTCTTCTCCAAGCTAGGGTCTCCGCTGATCTAACCTCGGTAAAAAATATGTAAAGACAATGCTCAGTGCCATGTTTGAAATAGTTTTTTTAATTTATACTTAGATCATAAGATAACTTTCAAAGAGTGCTTGTGATATTTATAATTTTGAATATATTATGGCAGATGGAGGCGTCGCCGCAGTTGCATAATTCACTGTTGCCAGTAAACACGCCAAAACTAGCAATCACTGTGCCATACGGCTCGATACATTATAGGTTTCATTGTAACGGTCTTTGGTTGCAGAGCTATAAACTCAAATAAAACAAATTAATATATCAAAATCAAAAGTCAAAATATTTTTAGACCGTTACAAATGAAACCTATAATGTATCGAGCCGTATGGCACAGTGAGTGCTAGTTTTGGCGTGTTTACTGGTAACACTGAATTACGCGACTGTGGCGACGCCCCCAACTGCCAGCTTATGTGGCGGGATCTCTACACATATATTTGTTATTATATTGTTTTGGGCGGGATCGAACGACAAGTATGAAGTATACATTAAAACATCACCAAGGGTTAATTTAATGAAAAATTATTCTTATGATTTTAAAAGTTTTATTAAGAAACTGAAGCAATAAGTCAGTAGGTCATTATGCCATATATTTGGTTTAAGAATAAAAGTTGTAATATAGCTTACGTAGTTCACAGGTCGAATATACAATGTACTGAAATTGGAATACTAACCAACAAGATCTAATTTGCTTCGTACAACACTTCTCTTATAACGCTCAGAAGGCAGATTAGCTAAAACAATTTCCATTGTACTTCTCTTTGCTTTTTTCAGACTCGTGACACTGTAATATTAAAAAGAAGTATCTATTTTTATTTATTCCTAATTGTATTTGAGAAATAGATAGTCTATTATAATACATATACTAAGTGAATGTTAGAGTTTTAGTACTTTCTAAAGCTACTGATTCACCGTCATTTCGAAGATGTAACCAATTAGTTCTTTGACTCTTCGGGTTACATAATGTGTGTTTATATCTTGGCTTTACAGTTTTATTGTTACGATAGTAAGTGTAAAACTAGTGGTAAGAGGCGTCTAGTCTAATAGCTTCTTTCTAATTTAACAAGTCGATGACCTCCTAACATAGAGTGATGACACTCTTACTGTGAAGGGCTACCGTGGTTTACTGTGTAATACCTGCTATAGCCTTGTAAGTGTTATATTAGCTATATAACTCTTTATCTATAACACAAAAAAGTTTGAGTTCATATATGTTAAATGTATAATGAAGTTTAGTCGTCTAAAGACGGACGACTACCTTAACATTATTCGGCATCACTAAAGTTTAGTCACTTATACAGTTACTAATTGCCGTAATATACGTAAGCTAAAAAAGTTGTGTTATTATTAAATTGTACCCTTTACCACTTTACACACATGTCTATATACTGACGCATGTTCCACGGAATGCATGAAGTCGATCTCTGTTTCGGAGCAGGGTGGGGAGCAGTCGCAGACCAGTCCAGGTCTTTTAGCCCAAGGCGGTCTCAACACACTCAGTTGGTTGAAGTTTTCAGCCAGACACACTAAGCCTGTCATGTTACAATGTTCGCTTGTGGCTGTAATAAAATATAACGCGTGTTAATCTTACTGATCAAGCGCAATCCTAGTATATTACGAATTAATAACTTGGTGTTCGTTATATTGTATTCAAACTTCATAAAAAAGTGTTTTGAATTGAATCTCAGATATAAAAGTACGTATAAAATGACGATCGGACTCAGTGCTATTCTCAATTTCTTGCTATCAACGAGAATCAAAATCGTATACCCATGATTAGCGCTCAAGTAGTTAACCGTTCGCGCCACGGTGGTAACTATAAATAATCAATATCAAACTAAAAACCAACTAACCAGCTCCCGGCATGAAATGGTTGTTACATCCGCACACTTCCTTTTGGGCTTTCTTCCTACACAACACGGTGCAGGCACTGAACGAGTAGTACCGGTAGATGCCTCCTTCATTCTCGTCGGGGAACAGGCATTTGCGTTGCTCAGGCGTCGTGTCACGGACTTGCAGATCGTTGTCGATGTTGTGCAGTTTTATTATACGCCTAGAAGTAATAAGTATTCATATTCATATACACTAATAAACATAAGTATACACTTAGGTATTCAGAGCTAAATCTCAGAATAAAAAGCCTGAAATAGGACAATTTGATCATTGTACTTACGATCCTTGGAGATGTAATATCTCTTAGTAACCTCAAGTGCAAATATTGAAGTTATGAATATAATACTTAAAATATTGGTGATAGGTTGCTAATCAATCGCCAGCTACTCGTAAATTATATTCACTGTTACATACATGCTTCCCTTATCATAAATTAAAAGTATAAACAAGGCTTAGCTTCATAACAGTCATTACTTACTTATATTTACGCCCCAAGACCATGCTGGTAATATAGCTGCTTGAAGTTGTCACACTAGGGACTTCTTCTTCCCCT